>BQNB010010665.1:0-23081 GCA_026074375.1 Tanacetum coccineum
TAAAATTAATTACCCGCCCCACGACGGATAGTTTAAATCTTCTAACTAACCGAACCGAACCGCCCCGTGAACACCCCTACAAACTAGTGAGCCTATACCCAATGTAGAAGATGAGGCTGTCTATGAGGGGTGAGATGATAGAGTGGAAAGGGCTACCACTACTGCTGCTAGCTTAGATGCAGCACAGACTAGTGGTAACATAACTAAGACCCAATCCACGGTAATACCAATGTGCCTTTTCCTCAGGGAATTAGTGCAGGTGGTAGTCCTAGGTGCCAAGAAGCCACGGGGGGTTCCATTGCTCAGACTAGGTCTAAGAGGGTACCTACATCGCCTTATGATTCACCTCTCCCAAGAGTTAACACACTTGGATGTGATGAGGGCAGTATGACACTTCTAGAATTGACGGTTTATGTACTACATTTTTCAAGAAAGTAGAGAGCTTGGAGGCAGACTTGAAGCAAACAAAGAAGGTATATGGTGCTGCTTATACCAAACTTATTAAAAAGGTGAAGAAATTTAGGAAAATTATCAAGTCCAACCAAGCTAGAAGAAGAGCAAAGATTGTGGTTTCAGATGATGAAGAGGATTTAGAGGATTCTTCCAAATAGGGGAGGATGATAGAAGAAATTGATCAAGATGCAGGAATTACTTTGGTTACTCCTACAATGGATAGTAGTCAAGAAGATTAACCTGAAGATCGTGCTTAGTGCAGCTAAAGTTCTTGCACATGTAGCTAAGAAAAATGTTAACACTTATACTAGAAGAAGAAGGGCAGTTAGTAATGGCAGTGGAGAAGTTAGTACTGCTAGTAGGTTATTTAGTACTGCTAAAAAATCAGTTAGTACTGCTGGTGCATCAATGCCAGTTAGTATTGATGGTATGATTCAAGAGGTTAACATTAGTATTCCTTCTTCAGTTGTAGTCAAAGATAAAGGTAAGGGTATAATGACAGACTATGAGGATGAACAGACTAAGAGAGCAAAATTACAGCAAGAACAAGATAGGCTTGGACATGAAGTAGCTGTGAGACTGCAAGAGGGACTGGATGAAGAAGAAATATAAAGAATGGCTAGAGTTTATGTAGAAGCTCAATCTTTTACTAAGGAAAAATGGGAAAACATCAGAGCAAGAGTTAAAGCGGATGAAGAGCTAACTCAAAGACTACAGGCAGAGGAAAGAAACAAGTATAGTGAAGTTGATTAAGCAAAGATGCTTGTAGATCTTATTAATCAAAGAAAGAGATATTTTGCTACATATAAAGCTGAAGCAAAGAGGAACAAGCCTATGACACAGGCTTAACAGAGGAATTATATGATGAATTACATCAAGCACATAGGAAGTCATACACTGCAGCAATTAAAAAGATATTCTTTTAATGAGCTCAAGGAGTTATTTGAAACTACAATGAAGAATGTCAACAGTTTTGTATCCATAGGAATTGGTTCAATACAGTTATCTTAGTTTTTCTGTATTCCATGGGATAGGATTGAATGATAGAGGGAAGGAGCATTCCAGGGAATTATGCAGGGTTGCAACTTGGGGGGGGGGGGGGATATAAGGGGGGGGGGGGACGGGGGGGAAATGGGGGGAAGGAAAAGGGGGGAATGAAAGTGGGGGGGGGAAGGAAGGAGGGAATGTAGGGGAGGGCTGGGAAGGGAGGGGACGGAGGGGAGGGAAGGGAAGGGGGTGGAAGGGGGGAGGAAGAAAGGGGGATAAGGGAAAAGTTTACAAGCACCACATTTAACTGATTCTGCAGGACAATTAGAAGTTCTTAAAAAAGGGGTTGTAGAAGTTTGGGGAGGGGTGGACTTGGGATCCATGAAGGGGTTCTTTAAAGGAAAAGGGCCAAAGGGGGGACTGATGAAGGCATCAAGATGGTTAGTTCAAGACAGGCCAGGGCGATGAAGAATGAGGGGGGAAAAAAAGGAATTTGGCCACAAAGTGGGGGATTTTTTACAACAGATGATGATGGTAGTTCCAGTGGAAAGAAACAGGTTTTTTAAATGGGGGAAAAACAGCCTTATGAGGTCAATTTTACCCCCAATTTCATAGGGACTGGGAGGTTTTAACTTTGAAGGGGGTGGGAACATTAAAGGAAGGTATTGGGGGGAAAAATTATTTCAAAAGTTCTGGGGGAAAAAAAAACCATAACAGAAATGGGGGGCTTATCAGGGGATTTTCTGTGATAGTGAAGAAAATTTGTAGGAGATGAAACCTGGTTAAGCTTGGAGATTTTTGGGTTTGTTGTAAGGAGGATGGGTTTTTCAGTACAACACAATAGAGGCCTACAAATGATTAAGTTCAAGGAGGGAGGGGGGAAGGGGGAAGGAGGAATATGGGGTTTGATAATGAAAGAGATTGTTTTTTGATGTTTTTTTTCTTTTTTGTTGATAATTTGAAAAAAACCAAATTGTTGAATAGATAACTCTATGGGGAAGCTTCAAAAGAGGTATATGCCCATGATCCTTTAGTATGGGGGGAGGCTTTTATCATACAAGTAGGTTTGTTTCAACCTTGTTATCCTTCAATAAGAAAGGGGGGGGGGGACACTGATATTTTTCATGCTGGTAGTGGAATGATTTAATACCATTGTCAAAGGGACGTTTTCAGATTGGGTTTTTGATGGTTATTTTTGGGTAAAAACAAAGGCTTGTTAGTAGAAAAAAACAAACATTTCTGGAGTTGGGTCCCAAAGTTTGGTGGCTTTAAGGGAAAAACAAATTCTTCTATACAAGAAAAACAAGGGGGACCAAGGTGGGCAATAAAATAGTGTTTGATGTAACTACCTCTTGAGCACGATGGTTTAATTAGAGATGAAGAAGCTTTGTAGATTTTGGGTGGGGGGAACCCAATCACCAAGTGTTTAGGGGGTGGGGGAGGGATTGTTTGGATTTTTAAAATAAAAAACCTAATCCACACCGTAGTACTGCCAGGGAACGGAGTTTGTTATCACTGCTATGCGCTAAGCTTAGTTAGTACTACCAGAGTTAAAGATAGTACTGCTAGAAGAAAGTTAGTACTGCTAGTACTAACTTAACACTGCTGAAGATTGGACAAAATAGTCTAAGTCATTAGTACTGTTAGTTTAATAGTTAGTGCTGCCAGTACAAAGTGTTGGTACTGTCAGTTTATTAGTACTGTTAGTTATATAGTTAGTACTATTAGTATACATAGATTAGTACTGCTTATGTGATATGCATGAGATATATTAGGAATAGATATTGTTGATCCCTTCTTGACAGATCTTACTTAGCTTGTTAAAGCTTAGTTATATTGGATAGATCCAAGACAACTATAGTAGAAACTAAGATTGAGAATATCATAAACTATGTGAAATCTAGTTTGCAATACTAAAAAGAATAATGAAACAGTAAAAACAAGATCTTTACTAAACTTTCAATATATTGAATACTATTTTGAGTTACCAAATAGCTATGAATACTAACTATGATTGCTATGCAAACTATGAATACTAATATGAAAACTTGATGTAAAAACTTATATCTAGATCTGTGTCGTAGGGTTCCTTTTATACACTAAGGAAACCCTAATGGGCTTACAAAACGCATCAAGTGATTATGATCTTTTCTATAAGTAAACATAATCTCTTAAACAAATAAGTTTATACATATCTTATTTATAAATAATTGATACTTATCTTCATAAATATTCTTGTTCTTCAATCAACCTTTATCTCTTCTCTGATATGTCTTTGATCTCATCTCTAACACCATTAATCCTTCCAGCAGTTGTAATTACTCAACAGTTATAACTGAACAGTAGTAACTCTAAGAATAATTTTAAAGTCTTTTAATCCCAACAATCCTCCCCTAAACTTAATGTTCATCTTTTCAATCTTCAAGTTTCATTAAAAGTCTTCATCATCACCAGGAGGTGCATTCAAACACTTTATTGACCCTTTTCCTGCTTTGTCATGAGCTTGAGTAGTTGATAACACATCTCATTCTAATGATCAGCTTGAAGCTTCTTGTTCAGCATGTTTGAGATTGTTATTGGTGTAAGGGGATATCTTTTCTCAACCAACATGAAGATGTGTAGATTTCTAAACCTTACAAAGTGCACTCCACAGTTATCAAACAGCTTCCAAACAGTCACTTTGTGTCCTTGTAGATTTCTCCATACTTCACTTCTTATGTCAGGTTCAAACATTACTTTCAAATCACCCCATAACACTCTTTCATAATCCTCCTCTGGCCTTGTATTCCTATGTTTAGCTTTAACTAACTTCTAGAGTGTCTCCAAGTCTTCTCTATCAATACCCTGAAGCATATTTATCATTGATGAATACCTTTTTGAGCTTCCATCATCCCTTATCAATTCAAAGTATCTCATCCTTCCATCTTTATCAATCTGGTATTCAACAATCACTGGAGGCTTAGTAGCTAGAGGTATAGAATCAATTGCTACCTCATCATCCTTAACTATCTCAATATGCCTTTTCATCTCTGCCTCCTCTTGATCATCTTTTTCAACTTCTACATGCTCATCTATCTTCTGCTTCTTTGACATATCAGATTCAAGTTCATCCCCTGCTCTTTTAGAGCTTTCCTCTGTTCTTGTCTTACTGCCTTTCACTAATTCTAAATTCATGTCTACAAAAGTATTTACTCTTTTCATTTCCTTATCAAACAACTTCTGGATTTCATCATAGCTTTTGCTCTTCAACTGACTATGTTTGTATTCAACCATATTCTTCAAATAGGCGGACATTTGATTTCTCTTTTAAGCTTTGGTAGGTGGCTTTCTTCTTATCTCTTCAGCTCTAAGCTTTGCAAAGTATTTCTTTCTTCTGTTCATAAGTTCTACAAACAATCTTGATCTTTCTTTAATGGTTATTTCTCCCTGTTCTTCTGCTTGTAGCCTCTGAGCTAATTCAAAATCTGCCTCCATCATAGCTTGTGTGTTATCTAATGATTCAATCAAAGCTATGTTGGCTTCTTCTTCCTTTTACCTTGCAAGCCTCTCTTCTTCAATAAGTCCAGCTTGCAACTGAGCTTCAAGATTTCTAGACATTTCTTCATCAAGAGCAACTTGATCTTTCTTCTTTAATGGCACTTTAGGCTCCACCATTTTTCCTTTTCCTTTGTCTTTTACTTGTGGAAGTTGTGATTGTGAAGAAGAAAATGTTTTTGTAGATGCAGGTACTTGTTCTTCTTGATCATGAAATATAATTCCCTTAGCCCTTGATCTAACAGATGTAACTATTGTAGCAGTAGTTGTAACAGGCTTGGGTTTTGCAGTTTTGATCTCAATCAAAGTTTGAGCAAGAGTCAATTCATCTGGAATTTCAACACTGGCACTAGTAGTAGGAACTACTTCAGCAACACTAACTGGAATTGACTTTGTAGTTGTAGCAACACTAACTACAGGCTCTTCAACCACCTTTTCAAACTTAATTTCCTGCTCTTCCAACACACCTGTATCAAACATCAGGTTGTCATCATTCATCTCTTGAGTCTCATTCACCAAAGTCACTTCTGCATCAGCATCAAGATCTTCAATCTTCCTCCCCTGTTTGGATGCATCCTCCTGAGCACCCAAACTGGCATCATTAGAGGATTCTACCCTGCTAGAGGAACCAACCTTTCTTAACCTTCTTAGCCCTGAAGGTCTTGACTTCCTTCTCTTCTCCAACTGCTTGACTCTCTTCTTTAAACTAGTAATCTCCTTTGCTTGAGTAGTCTTGGCTTTCTCCAAATCAAGGACTTTTGCTTGTAGGCTGGTACATAAATTCATCAATTCAGAAAGTTGCATACTATCCTTACCACTTTAAGCTGGATCATAGGAAGGGGTAGATACATGAGCCTCATCAGTAACAGGCTCTGTAGGAGCACTGTCTTTCCTCTGGTTTCTCCTTGACTTCTTCTTTTGAGGTTTAGATGATGATGGTTGAGAAATAATAGGTGTAGAATGGGAATCAGAAGGAGCAGCTAGATCTTCCCCTATATCTTCTGAAATTTGAATCATCATTGTTGGGAATAGAGGTGTGACTCTTCCAAAAAAGCCCTTTCCTGATCTCTTCATATTAGCAAACACCTTCTTGGTGTGGGAAGGTGTAACATAAACCTCTTTATGTCTGGTCATCCTCTTAACTTGTTTGTCCAGGAAGACTTGCACAAACCTTGGGTACATGAGAAATTTAACCCCACCCTCCAAGTGCTTCACCATATTATCAAAAATGTACTTAAAAATGTTGAATTTTGGGTTTATGGCAAGACATATGATAGCAGATGTCATAGTGCTACTAAATTCATTCTAGGCTGTAGTCTTAGCACTAACGCATTATAGTATGGTATGGATAAGAAATTTCCATTGGGATGAAAAATAAGCTTTATAGAAAGTAAGCTTTTGAGTAAGATTTTCATACCCCATTCTTTCCAGTTCTGCAAAAATTGTAGCAGTGGGTAGACAATCTATTCCTTCCGCATCATCCATCTTAAGATCATTCCTTATACTAGTCTCAGTGATGATTACCTTCTTCTTGTCTACTAGGGCTTGTATTTATCGTTTCACATTAACGATCTTAGCCTTGGTAGATGCCCAAAACTGTTCAATACAGGTAGTATAAATGGTTGGATTAACCGTTAACGCATATTGGACATAACTTGCATTTAGGAAATCAATAATCTCCTTAAACCCATCACTTTTGTCTGGTTTCTCCAAAAACGCAACCAAATTGTGGGTTTTAGCAAACTTAAGGTTCGACATTGTTTTCGGTTTTGATGATGAATGATAAAATTGAGTTAGGGTTTAGGATTGGAGAGTATATCAAGGTGTAAAATCGAACGAATGAGTGATTAAAACCCTTAATCGAAGTATTTATGAAATCACCGTCAACAACATTAACTTAAACTGGCAGTATTAAGTTAAGCCTAACAGTATTAACCAACCCAGCAGTAGCAAGTTATGTCTGGCAACATTAACTTATGCCTAACATCAGTAAGTGTATGCCTAGCAGCATAAACTAATACGGGCAGTAGTAAATTAAGCCTAACAGCATTAACTTAAGCTTAGCAGCATTAAGTTTTAAGTTGAGCAGCATTAACTTTAAGATACCAGTATTAAGCCTAATTTCTTTCCAAAAAGCATTTCCATCATCAATTTTGATTCTCACAAGCTCTCTTTCTATTTTTTAGCTCATTGTATCTCTTATTTATTTTTCTCACCAATTCACTCTATTTGTTTTTATATCATAAATCAAGAGCCCTTTCAGACAATTTGGTACAAAATTCCATCAATTCCTTTAGTTTTATGTTGTCCTCCCTACTTCCAAGTGTGTTAACTCTTGAGAGAGGTGGATCATTGGACTGTATAGATGCAGTGTCAAACCTAATGTGAGCTTCTGAACCCCCCCAATATGGTATCTTGGCACCTGGGACCACTACATGAATCAGTTCCCTAAGGAAAAGACTCATTAAGCGTTGCCATGGATTGGGTCCTATTTATGTTACCACTGTCCTGCTCTGCTTCTAAGCTAGAAGTAGTAGTGGCAGCCCTTTCCATTCTGTCTTCCCACTCCTTATAGATAGTCTCATCTGCAACAAGGTGAATAGGTCCACTAGACTGAGATATCTCAGTGGTCCTTTTGGCTTTCCTAGGTTTTTTAGTCTTTTTGGGTTAAGATTATGATAGAACAATGATTGGTTCAAGATTAGATAGTGATACAATTGTGGATATGTGTTAGGGTTTAGTGGGATTTCCTAACCCTTTACCCACTTCTGCTTAATGATACATTCCCTTTCATCCAATCTTAATTAACCTCCCCTCAAACAATACTTCAGAGATTAAGTAATCCAATGCTAGCAATTAGAAAGTTAAACCTACTAACATCAAAAGCCTTTATGAGAAGATCTGTAACATTGTGGTTTGTGTGAATCTTGATCACTTAAATCAACTTCTTTTCATAAGAATCTCTGATGAAATGATGCCTTATTTCAATGTGCTTGGTTTTAGAATGAAACACTAGATTCTTCACAATATAAATGGTGCTTTCATTATCAATGTGAATCTTGGTGTTCATGAAGTTGAACCCATAATCAATCATTTGATTTTGGATCCATAACACCTGCCCACATCAATTAGCAGCAGCAACATACTCTGCTTCAGTAGTAGAGTTTGCAACTATAGTCTGCTTTTTACATTGCCATGAAATCAACCTTTTGCGAAGAAATTGACAACATCCTGTTATGGATTTCCTGTCAAGGCTAACTCTAGCATAATCACTATCAGAAAAAGCTTCCAAGTCAAATGGTGAATCCCTAGGATACCAAAGGCTTAATTTAGGTTGACCTTTCAGGTATCTAAAGATCCTCTTCACAGCATGAAGATGTGAGACTTTAGGAGTAACTTAGAACCGTACACAAGCACAAACAGCAAACATTACGTCAGGCCTAGAAGCTGTCAAGTACATCACTGATCCAATCATTGATCTATATAAGTGAACATCCACATCCTCAGCTTCTTCATCCTTGAGCAATGCTTTGTTAGTCTCAATTGGAGTGCTTGTTGTCTTCACTGAAGAGAAATCAAATTTCTTCAATATATCAGCCACATATTTATCTTGGCTGATGAAGGTTCCATCACTTCTCTGCATGACCTACAACCTTAAGAAGAAAGTGAGCTCCCCTATAGAACTCATCTGGAACTTTTTGTGCATCAAACTTTCAAATTCTATACATAAAGACTTCTTAATAGACCCAAAGATGATGTCATCTACATACACCTTCACTAATAGGATATCACCTTGGTTCTTCTTGATAAGCAAAGTCTTATCAATGATCCCTTTTCTAAATCCATTTTCTAATAAGTAGGTAGACAAGGTCTAATACCAGGCTCTAGGAGCTTGATGTAGATCATATAAACCTTTTTCTACCCTATAAACTTTATCAGGGAATTGTGGATCTTCAAAACCAGGAGGTTGGCACACATACACCTCCTCTTTAATAGTACCATATAAAAAGGCACTCTTTACATCCACCTGGTACACAATAGACCCCATAAATGATGCATAGGCAAAAAATAACATGATTGCTTCTTTCCTAGCAACAGGAGCAAAAACCTCATCATAATCAATGCCTTCTTCTTAGGTGTAACCTTGTGCAACCAGTCTTGCCTTGTTTCTAACTACAATTCCTCTCTTATCTTTCTTGTTTCTATACACCCACTTAGTTTCAATAGCCCTCTTACCTTTAGGAAGATCCACCAGAGTCCAAACCTTTTGAAGTTTAAATTACAGAAGCTCCTCTTGCATTGCTTCTATCCAGGTTGGATCTGTCAAAGCTTAAATCACCTTCTTGTGTTTTATTTGTGAGAGAAAACAGGCAAATAGGCAGTTTTGATCATCTTTGTGATTTGTTCTCCTCTACTTTTTGATGTAACTGACCATAGCATGTTCTTTAGAAATCTTGGTCATCCTCCTTGTTTGAGTAGCTGAAGAATGCAAATCTCCAATTATTTACTGAATTAGATGATCTTTGTGAATTCTTGTTGTGGGAATAGAACTGACATTCATGGTTGTTACCAAGTTGTTGAGGTCAACTTCTGCACCCACTTCTTCTCTATCATCATATGCATCATCAAATATGCATGTTGCTTCTAAAGATTGCATACTTGGATCATTAGGAATAGGACTAGCAATATTAATATTTAAGCTACCAGTATTAATATTTTCACTAGAAGTATTAATACTTGGCCCAACAGTATTAACATCTTGAGTAATGTTATCAATCCTTTCTTGATCATAAGTATTATCAAAACCTTGTCCAGCAACACTAACAGATGGATTAACAGTAGAAACTCTGTTAGTGTTGTTAGCATAACCTTCTTTATGTTGAACAAGCAAATTATCTAATTCAGCTCTGAAATCTTGCACATGCTGGTCATCTTCTGTATTTGAAGCTCCTTCTTCCTTTTCTTGACCATTTTTTTCACTTAAATCATCATCTCCTTTTCCTGGCACCTCAACAACATCCTTATTATGAGAACTTGAAGAGAGTGGAGAATTAGAAAGCATGAGTGGTAGCAGTATGTATTCATGATCAGATGCTTTCTCCTGTCTAGCTTGCCCTACATTAACATTTGTCTCTATACCTGCATCACTATTAGTTTGATTTCCTGCAGTAACTGGCTCATAATTTATAGATTTTGTCAGTGAATCATTATCAAAGAGCCATTTTGGACCACTCCCTACAACATTGGGTTTGTTTTTAAGAAAGTTTATGTGCAGATTCTCTTCTACCTTCCTAGTTCTAGTGTTAAATACCCTAAAAGCCTTGCTATTTATAAAGTATCCAACCAAGAACCCCTCATCATCCTTCCCATCAAATTTGCCTAGGGGATCTAAGGTATTAAGAATAGCACAGACCACCCAAAAGTACTCATAAAGCTATACTGAAGAGTCTACCAAGTAATAGTTCAAAATGTCTTGTTGTGGGGCCTTGGTTAATAGAACCCTATTCTAAACAAAAAAACAAGCATATATAACTGCTTCAGCCCAAAATAGTAGTAGGTAGTTTAAATTTATAATTATAATTAAATCTGCTAGCATAGTCTTGGCTGCCTCTATTAGTGTCTTATTCTTTCTTTCAGCAACTTCACTTTGTTGTGGAGTTCTGGCAACACTAAACTCCCTCTTAATCCCTTTCATCCCACAGAACTGACTCATGTCATTATTTTTAAACTCAGTTCCATTGTCACATCTGATAATTTTAACCTTATGATTTATTTGGTTTTCTATGCAAGTTATAAAAGTTTTAAGGATCCCACTAGTCTCATCCTTAGTGCCAAAAAGAGAAACCCTCTAAACTACTATGTCATCATTGACAACAAGCAATTATATCTTGTGATTGATATCTTTATAAATTTTGCCTTAATAAGTCCATATGCAACATTTGTAAGGATGGTTGATAGAATCTTACAACTTGGTCTTACAAGAGGCTTGTGTAGCTTTCCCTTCTGACAAGCAAACACAAGAATGGTCGATATTTCAGAAAAAGCTTTGAAGGTCAGCCCTAACAAGGTTTCCCCACTACAATTTGTTCATATTTTAAAATTGATATGACCAAGCCACCTACTATAAAGTTAGACTCATCTAATGTAGCCTTTGGCAAATTAACAAGTCAAACCTCTGAAGGAACAACATACTTTAGATCAAGAAGCGTACATTTTGTTCTGTCTGGGAACTTAAGCAATTACATGACTTTCATCAACACTTAAAGTCAGGAGATAGAACAAACAGTCATCTCATGAAAAGAAACACTGGTTTTCTTGTCACACATTTGTGAGACATAGAAGATTAAACTTAAGTTCCTTTACAAAGTATACATCTTCAAAGTCTAATTTCTCAGTCCTAATTTTACCTTTTCCAGTAACTTTACCTCCTTTAGGACTTCCTGTAAATGCAACAAATCCACCATCAATGTCCTTTATATCTGTAAGGTTAGAGACTTGTTCCCAGTCCAGATCCTAGATCATCTCACTAACAAAAAATCTCTTGATGCTTTGAAGCATATTGTGGAATGACCCTACACTCAAAATAAGAGAATTAGTTTTTCTCTTGGAGGAACCTAAGCCATCACGACTTAAGTCTGCTTTGAGGATCAACATAGTCACATCTATTAGCGCATGTATTGTAAGAACCTAAAAACCTCAACAATGTAAAATAACCAATACCCCTAATTCAACAAAATCCCTAAAAGTCTTAAATAATTTCATTTTAAATTAAAAATTATGAAAATAGAATATATGTGTCAAATTATGCAATTATGTAGAAATAAAATACTTTATATTATGTAAGAAAAATAATTAATAATTGTATATATAACTTTAGCCGAAATATATGAATTTAATTATTTATATATTACAAATTTAATTAAATAAAATAAGGATAAATACAAAATAATTATGCAAAGTTAAAAATCAGATTTAGCTATTTGAAAGACCCTAAAACTCGGCCAAAATATTTATAGTATATCCTTTATACATTTTCATTTTGATAATTCCTTAAAACAATAACACCGAAACCCTAATAAAATCAAGAGGCGGCATAAGAAATTTTTCTAGGGCAAGCACGAATTTTCTAAGGTGTTTTGAAGGTCAAGGATCGTGGGAAAAATATTGGAAAGATTGTTTAAGGCTTGGTTCGATTGTGGTATTTGTTTTGGGTTCGAAAATCGCAACCGGGTACTAATAATTCATAAAATCATCAAGAATCATCAAAGGTATTTTTGTATCTCATTTATCATCTTTATAATCCATAATATACATGGGAAAAATGTTCATGCATTTTATATTGATCGAAATAATTAAAACATATTGGAAACCCTAATTTCGAAATGAATATGAAATCGGCACAAATAATATTTTTAAAATTGATTTTATATTTTTATAAGGTTTCTTATATCACATATAACTCAGATAAATTGTTGTAAAAATTTAGAGAGTGATTCGAATAATTATTGGGATTTTTCTGGTTTGCCGATTTACGAATACAAAGGACAGAAAAAATGATAAAATAAAATAAAGGTTAGGTTTGATATTTATTCTCAGAGCAATTAATGCAATTAATGGAAATAATTATGTTTTGCGATTGGAAAAGATTATTAGGGTTTTAGTGATTTATTTGTTATCCATTTGCTATTTAAAAGTATAATGACTTGTTTTGTCATTTCTGATGACTATGGGTCTGTTTTAGAATGTTATTATATTTAATAAAATCTGTAAATATCAGTTGGGGGTATATAATGTCATTTTGATATTAGTTTTGGATTAAAAAGGTTAATTAACATATACCAAGTAATTAGAAAGTAATTAGAAAAAATAGAGGACCAGAAATTGTAAATACTGAAAAGTATAATGTGTTGGTTCTTTTAAGTGTATAAAGTATGATTTTGTCATATTGGTGAATCTAATAAGGGCTTGTTTTGTAATTATGGATAATTAAAGATAATGTTTAATTAATTAATAAACCAAAAGGGCTAAATATGTAAATTATGTAAAATTAAGGGTTTGACTTGTAAATACAGAAAATGGAAGGTATAATCTGAATAAAATGTGAAACTTTGATATTTACACTTTTAACCTTGAAAATTGTTGATTTTGTATATTAAACCCTAAAATATGGAAAGTTGTCATATTTAACCCTAAACTTTTAGATAGTTGACCATGTAAAGTCCCCTAGCCATTTAAATACTTAATAGAATCTCAAATGATGAATATTACTAATTTTGGAAACTTACTAAAAATGGAAAGTTACTAAAAATAGAAAGTTACTAAAAATGGAAAGTTACTAAAAATGGAAAGTTACTAAAAATAGAAAGTATAACTTAAATGAATGGTTTGTAATTCGAATTCATCATTTCTTTAGGTTCGGTCAAGAGGGAGTGATTTTGAATTCCTGTGGTGTTTTCTTTGATTATTGCTTTGCTTCGGAATAAGGTACAGATATTCTGACCTTATCGTAAGGTTCTCATGACCATTTCCTCTTCTATCTTTGTTTCTTAGTGATTTGCTACATTTCTCGAGCCTTTTATTTTGGTTCTCTTATATGATCTGTCATTATGTTCCATTTGAACCCTGCTATGCTTCCTTTGATATTTGAACCTTTGGCATTGAACCTTTGCTATGATCCCTTTGAAATGAACTTTGATATGACTTTGTTTTGAACCATTCAGTTTGAGAACCAAGCCACTATTTGTTTCCTAGCCATGAAGGTAACAAGGTCATGTGTCATTGATGCCACCTTTGGCATGACTCATGTGTGAGTGAGTGATTTCTCATACCGTCCCCCATTTGATATTATATTGCATTATGAAGATTATTATTTGTTAAGAGGGCATATGGATGCATCCTAGATTTTTATTTTGTATCATGATTAGTGACATTTATGATTTTGGATGATTTGGTGACTGATGTTTTGGGTGCAATCCACCTCTTCACATTGAGGAGCTCGCGACTCCATGTACTATGAAATGATTTTGTTTGGGCTTGGTAATTGAACATTGATTTGACATTTCCTGATTCATCTTACTTACACTATGAATTGACTTCGATTTGTCTTACCTTAATTGCATTCCTTTGATCATGTCTTGTGATATCCTTTGCACCTCATATCGTATCCTTTGATTTTCGTTATCTTTTGCGTTCGATTATATATATCTGTTCACTGGGCTTTGTAAGCTCAGCCGCACTTTCTTTTCCTGCGGCAGGTATCTAAGCTAGGAGCTGGGGTGGCTTCCCCAGGATATAGTGCTAAGTGTGGAACTTACCCTAGAATCTTAGTTTGATATATGATTTGTTACTTTTTTGAGACATCGTTATTTCGGTTATTTCGTTTGGATATGTTTATCCTTTGAGAACTTATGTACCTTAAGTCATGTTGACTTATTATCCTTTGGTTATTTATTTAAGACTTCCGCTGTTTATGCTTGTGTTATGATTATGAATGCTTTTGATGTCACACCATATTTGTAATACTTCTACCCTTTTGGGTCGGGGCGTTACAATTTATGGTATCAGAGCTGCCAGGTTAATCATGACGAGGTCTTATGACCTTAGAGCTTAGGAGGAGGTCTACTGAGACTTTGCCTCCTCCACCTCTTTGTACTACATGTGGAAAGCCTCATCCAGGTGTTTGTTATAAGGCTACTGGGGGATGTTTTACTTGCGGGTCTACTCAACATAAGGTGAAGGATTGTCCCCAAGGGAAGCAGAAGCAGAGTATGCCAGCGGATTTTGCTAGACTACCTCCTACTACAGGACGGGTTTATGCTACGACTCGTGATCAGGCGGCCAAGACTTCAGGTACTATTACCGGTATTCTCTACATTGATGATCGTACTGTCTTCGTTTTATTTGATACTGGGGCTACACATTCTATTATATCTACCACTTTTGCTAAGAAACTTAATATGACTCCTACACCATTAATTGAACGTGTAATCATTTCAACCCCAATGAAGAACCATATGCTTATTGACCATGAATATGTTAACTGCCCTCTACGTTTTGATGATCGTATTCGTCCTGCGAATTTACTTCCTATCCATATGTTCGACTTTGATGTGATTCTTGGCATGGATTGGTTGGCTTCTCATCGAGCTACCATTGACTGCTATGCTAGGACTGTGATCTTTGGTAACGTTCGCCAACCTGAATTTGTTTATCATGGTTCCTCACCGCTTAAGTCCGTTAAGCTCATCTCTGCTATGAAGGCACGTACCTTGATTTCTCATGGGTGCCAAGGTTTTCTGGCTTCTGTTATGGACACATCTTTGGAGAGTCCTAATATTGAAAATCTTTCTGTTGTTCGTGAATTCGCTGATGTTTTTCCCGATGAACTTCCTGGACTTCCTCCGGCTAGAGAGATTGAATTTGGCATTGAGTTAATTCCTGGTGCTGAACCTATCTCAAAGGCTCCGTATCGTATGGCACCTGTTGAATTGAAGGAGTTAAAGGAGCAGTTACAAGAGATGTTGGAGAATGGCTTTATTAGACCCAGTGTTTCGCCTTGGGGTGCACCGGTCTTATTTGTTAAGAAGAAGGATGGGAGCATGCGCTTGTGTATTGATTACCGCGAACTCAACCGTATTACGATTCATAACCGCTATCCTCTTCCGCGAATCGACGATTTGTTTGACCAACTGCAAGGGGCCAAATATTTTTCTAAGATTGATCTGCGATCTGGTTATCACCAGCTTCGTGTGAGAGAGCAGGATATTTCTAAGACTGCTTTTCGTACGCGTTATGGCCACTACGAGTTCTTGGTTATGCCCTTCGGTCTGACTAATGCTCCTGCCGTGTTTATGGATTTGATGAACCGTATTTTCCACGAGTACCTTGATAAGTTCGTTATTGTTTTCATCGACGACATCCTCGTTTACTCCAAGTCTGAAGAAGAGCATGAGCAACATCTACGGATTGTGTTGGAGATTCTTAGACAGAAGAAGTTGTATGCGAAGTTTTCGAAGTGCGAGTTCTGGTTACAGCAAGTCGCGTTCCTTGGTCATATTGTATCTGCAGACGGCATCATTATGGATCCATCAAAGGTTGAAGCTATCACCAAATGGCCGAGACCTACTACGGTGACGGAGGTGAGAAGTTTTCTGGGGCTTGCTGGCTATTACCGACGTTTTGTTGAGGGTTTCTCCCGATTAGCTTTACCTCTTACCCAGCTGATGAGAAAGGGTGAGAAGTTTGTGTGGACGGATGAGCGTCAGGAGAGTTTTGAGGAATTGAAACGGAGATTGGTGTCTGCTCCGATATTGACTCTTCCATCAGGTTCCGGTGGTTTTCAGATATACAGTGATGCATCGAAGAAAGGTTTGGGTTGTGTTTTGATGCAACATGGGAAGGTGATCGCCTACGCTTCAAGACAACTGAAACCTTATGAAGTAAATTATCCAACCCATGATCTTGAGTTAGCTGCCGTGGTTTTTGCATTGAAAATCTGGAGACACTATCTGTATGGTGAAGCTTGTGATATATTTACAGATCATAAGAGTCTCAAAACTAGCCGTTGCCTTTTTAAAAAAAAATAATTTTTTTAATTCAAAAACTAGCCGTTGGCTAGTATATTTTTAAATTTTTTATATTAAAACTAGCCGTTTAGGAATTTTTTTTAAAAAAAAACTTTTTTTAATATGGAAGAAGCGTTGCTGCGTTGTGGTGTCAACGTGGAGAGTCACGCCGTGGCCAACGACGAAACGCCGGTGTAATAACACCGGCAACGGCGTTGGTTTGGCACCCAACGCCGTTACCATACCGGAGCCTCTTAGTATCGATTTCCAAGACAACAAAGTTTCTTTTGATGGAAGGATCGAAAATCTTTAAAGTTCAAACCTGAGTTCAGTGTTGATGATGACGGTGTTGTGTGGTTTGAAGATAGGCTATGTGTTCCAAATGATCAGGCACTTCGCGAGAAGGTTATGACGGAAGCTCATAGTTCTCCATTTACTATTCATCCAGGTTCAACCAAAATGTACAGAGATTTGAAACAGTACTTTTGGTGGAACGGCATGAAGCAAGATGTGGCTACGTTTGTATCCAAGTGTATGACTTGTGCATAAGGTCAAAATGAACATCAGAGGCTAGTGGTTTGTTACAGCCGTTTTGGAGATTCCTATGTGGAAATGGATGAGATTATATCCAAGGAATTTCGTGTTAGCTGAGGTTTGCTACTACTTAGAAAAGACATGATGCGATTGGGTGGTTTGTTGATCGGCTAACCCAAGCTGCTCATTTCTTACCTAATTCGGAAGAACTATGGTAATTAGTAAGTTTCTAGAGAATATTCCGACAGTAACTCGATAGACTGCAATGTTACATTAAAACAAGCCGACTTCTATTGTGTTCGACAGAGATCCGAAGTAACGTCATCAGTTTTGGAAAGGATAACAGAAAGCTTGGGGAAACATCGTCTATAAAGTTCATACACATTTCATCCTCAAACCGATGGTCAGTCAGAGAGGACCATTCAGACTTTGGAAGATATGTTGAGGGCTTGTGCTTTGGAATGGACGGGTAGCTGGGATGAATATTTGTGCTTGGTGGAGTTTGCCTACAATAATAGTTGGCATGCTAGCATCAAGGCAGCACCTTTCGAGCTTTTGTATGGTAGGAAATGTCGAGCAGCCTATATGCTGCATAGGGTATGAATAGGTACATTCGTATTGATTGAAGGCTCCGGACCCATCGAGATTACTAATGAAAAGTGCTGTTGCTAATGATGAAATTGAAAGAGGCAAGATCGCGACGAGAAGAGTTATGCTGAAAAGCATCGACTGTGACTTAGAGTTTCCAAGTTGGAGAACGTGTATTTCTGAAGTTTCGCCATTTAGAGGAGTTAAACGTTTTGAGGATCAAGGGCAAGCTCAGTCCTCCGATTCATCGTCCCGTTTGAGAATTTTGGAACTATTGGAGAGGTCTCGTATCGTCTGGCGCTTCCTCCCGTATATCGCTACGTTCACCATGTCTTTCATGTATCCCATTTGGGGATACCATTATCATCCATTTCAAGTCGCATCATATCCTTTTGAATCATAATTCAGCCTGATAGTCCTTGTCGCGGACACTGAAGTCCATTCTGGATCGGCAAGAGAGAAGTCATGAGGAACAAAGTTATCCTTTTGTGAAATTCATTGGAAAATCACCCAGAAGCGTGAGGCTACCTGGGAGACCGAAGAGTCATTCACTAGTTTATCCTCATTTTCTTTGTCTAGTTCGTATGTTTACGTTACGTTCTCATTTCGTTTTCATTCCAAGCTCATTTCCAATTTCTCGAGGACGAAAAAAAAAATTTTAGAGGGGAAGAAGATTGTAAAACCTAAAATATTCAACAAGTGTAAAAATTACCATATACCCCTATTGGCAAGAAAAATTACATAAAAGCATGCATAAAAATTTATTAATTATAGAAATTATGAAAATACAACATATGGCAATTATGAAATTTATTGTAAGATTTAAAATACCTTATGTTATTTAAGAAAAATAAATAATATTTATGTATAAATATATAAGCCGAAATATATTAAGATTTATTTATTTATAACTTTACAATTAATATAAACTAAATATGGATAATAATAAAATAAATTAGGCAAGTTTAAAATCTGATTTAATCTATTTTGAAAGGCCCATAATCTCGGCAAAATACCCTATTATATTTATCTATGCATTTTATTTATTTAAATCCCTAAAACATAATTTCCGAAAACCCTAAAATACAAAAAGTGGCGGCATAAAAGTTCTTTCAAAGGCTAGGACGAATTTTCTAAGGTGTTTTTAAGGTCAAGGATCGTGGGAAAAATATTGGAAAGATTGTTTAAGGCTTGGTTCGATTGTGGTATTTGTTTTGGGTTCGAAAATCACAACCGGGTTCAATAATTCGAAATATCACCAAAGATCATCAAAGGTATTTTTGTACCTCATTTTTCATCATTATAATTCATAAAATGCTTAATAAAAATTATCATGCATGTTATATTGATTTTATAAATTAAAACATGTTCGAAACCCTAATTTTTAGCTAATTATCAAATCGGCATAAAAATTATTTGTACAATTGATTTTATATTTTTCTAAGGTTGCTTATTTCTTATATGAATCATATAAGATAGTTGGATAATTTTATTATAGAGAGCTTGATAATTATTTGATTTTAATTATGTTTGCCGATTTGCGAAATAAGGGAAAAAGGGAAGAAAGTGGTTAAAATGAATTAGGGTTTTACTATTTTTTACAAGTGTAATCAATGCTAATGATTGGGAAATAATTGTGTTTGTGATTGGGAAAAATAAATTAGGGTTTTGTGGATTTAATTGATTAGCCGATTTGAATATTTAAAGTATAAGGGGGTGATTTGTAATTTCTGAAACTATGGGGTCTATTTTAGACATGTTATTATATTTATTATATTCTGTATAAAATAAGTTGGGGGGTATAAAATGTCATATTGATATTATTTTGGATTTAAAATGGTTAATTACATATAATAAGTAATTAGAAATTAATTAATTAAAATAGAGGGACTGAAATTGTAAATTCTGAAAAGTGGAAGGTTTGTTTAGTATTTAATGTATAAAGTATTAATTTGTCATATTTGAATCTATAAGGACTTTTTTTGTAATATTATGGATAAACTAAAGATATTGTTAAAATTAATTAATAAACAAGAAGAGGCTAAAAATGTTAAATTGAATAAATTAATGGATTGACTTGTAAATGACAGAAAAATGGAAGGTATAACTGAATAAATGTGGAACTTTGATATTTACACGTTTTAACCTGAAAATTGTTGATTTTGTATATATAAACCCCTAAACTATAGAAAAGATGTCATACTTAACCCTAAACTTGTAAGGTTTACATTTACAGACCCTACAACTATTCAAAATACTTAATAGAATCTCAAATGATGAATATTACTAAAAATGGAAACTTACTAAAAATGGAAAGTTACTAAAAATGGAAAGTTACTAAAAATGGAAAGTTACTAAAAATGGAAAGTTACTAAAAATAGAAAGTATAACTTAAATGAATGGTTTGTAATTCGAATTTATCATTTCTTTAGGTTCGGTCAAGAGGGAGTGATTTAGGATATTCCTAGTGTGTTTTCTTTGATTATTGCTTTGCTTCGGAATAAAAGGTACAGATATTCCTGAACTATCGTTAAGGTTTCTCATGACCATATTCCTCTCTATCTTTGTCATTACTTATGTGTTTGGGGGGGGGGGGGCCTAACATTTGCTCTGAGCCTTTTGATCTTGTTCTTTTTTATATGTATGTTATTATGTACGAATTTGAACCCTGCTATGCTACCTTTGATATTTGAACCTTTGGCATTGAACCTTTGCTATGATCCCTTTGAAATGAACTTTGATATGACTTTGCTTTGAACCCTTCAGTTTGAGACCCGAGCCAATATTTGTTTCCTAGCCATGAAGGTAACATGGCCGTGTCATGTGATGCACCTTTGAGCATGAATCATGTATTGGGTGACGATTTCTCACACCGTCCCCCAAATGATATGTAAAAATCGCAAATGAAGATTATTATTTTGTTTAAGGTGCGTAATGTGATGCATCCTAGATTAGTTTTTGTATTCGATGGATTAAGACATTAATGATATTTTATATTTGGTGACTGATGTATGGTGTGCATTTCCACGTCTTTCACAATTTTGGAGCCTCAATACTCATGGTTTTACTATGATTATGAATGTTTGGGCTTGGTAATTGGACTTGATATGAATTTCCTGATTCATCTTACCTTATTCAGCTATGAAAATTAGACTTCTGATTTGCTTACCTTATATTTTGTATTCCTTTGATCATGTCCTGGTGATATCCTTTGCACTTGTATCGTATCCTTTGATTATCCGTTACTTTGCGTTCGATTTATATATATCTGTTCACTGGGCTTTGTAAGCTCAGCCGCATTTTCTTTTCCAGCGGCAGGTATCTAAGCTAGGAGCTTGGGTTTGCTTTGTGGATATTATTGCTGATGTTGACTTACCCTAAGAGGTTTCGTATCGTCTGGCGCTTCCTCCGCAGTTATCGCACGTTCACGATGTCTTTCATGTATCTCTTTTGAGGGGATACTGTAAACCCCCGTATTTAAGGTCACTACTATTTCTAATCTCATAATTAATTTATAAATTTTAAACAAGTTACTTTTATTTACATCTTCACATTTTATTGAAATCGTCGTTGTAATTAATTATGAGCTATGTGATTCGCAAGTTTACATACACGTAAAATAATATACTTATAGAGAAATTAAGGAAATCCCCAAGTATCCTTTGGACAATTCCACTCACAAAGATATATATATAGAATACGTATATTAAACCGGGCAAGTATGATTACCCGGGTCGTTTCCCCAATGACTCGTGCAATGGAAACCTCGATCTCGTTCGGAATGGTTGATTTGAATAAGAAAAGAGCTATTTTTGATTTAATTATACTACTAAAATTAAAGGCACAATTAAACAACTAATTAACAAATTAAACTAATTACGAAAGTAAATAAAATGCGACATTTAAGAAAACAAATGCAATTTTAAATCTTAAAAATGTAAACTAGATTCCTAAACCTAATTATCTAAAGAAAATTTAGGAAAAAGAGAAAATTTTTTTTAAGTGCTTTTTGGATTTTTTAAGAATTAATTCTATTTATCTAAATTAAATTCTAAAAATAGAAATTAAATTGATTAAAAACTAAGAAAAATACTTTTAAACTGAATTATTCTAAATTACTTAAAAGATGAGAAAACATTTTTTTTTTTACATAATTTTTTTATATTTAAAAGATTAAAATTTAAAGTTAAAATTGAAAATTAAAAACTAAAGGATTGAAAATTAAATATTAAAAAAACTAAATTTGAAAATTAATTTTTAAAAATATAAAACTTAAACTAAAAATTATATAAAAATATTTTTTATAAAAAGAAACAATGCAGAAAGTTAATTTTATTAAAAGCCCTAATTTTTAATGAGTAATAATAAACTAATTTAAGTAATTAAACTAAAAACCTAATTTATTATTTATAAAAAACTATTTTTATTAAACTAACCAATTTTAACCAAAACACATGGGTTAAAAGTGACAAAATAGAAAGATAAGGGTAGGCGGCGAAAATTTAGATTTATATAAAAAACACAAAGTTTGATCAATTGACAGAAGCAGTCCCTGGACTTGGGACTAACTAGACTTAACAATTAAACTAACAGCAAAGGATTCTTAACTATGTAATTAACTAAGGACTAACTGCGTAACTAACAAGGACTAACTATGCAAATTTTAAACTAACTGAAATTATGAAAAAGTGCAGAACAGGTCCCTGAAGCATCTAACAACTAGCAACCAGCATCCATTTTGATTTATTAACTAACTTTTTAGAACAACTTTTATAAAACTTAATCTCTAGCTTATTTGTAATAAGCTGAATAAGCTTATTAAGGCTTGATAAGCTTTCTACAGCTTAGTTTTCTACATCTCAAACTAATAAAAAGCAGCTAAAATTCAAGGCACTTGATAGATTTTTACTACTTAATAAAAGCTACTTAATCAAACATTAGCAAATCCTACAGCTTATTTAACTACTGCTAAACAGATTATTAAAATAGATAACCAACAGCTTATTAGGAAAAAGTAAAAGGACAATGTAAACGTAAGATGGTATGTACTAGTGTTCCAACAGGAAAGCTTAACAGCTTATTATGAGCTTATGGCTTATTCACATAAGCCCTTAGTCAAAATCAACAACAATCCTAAACTAACCTAATGCTGACCCTCAGCTCTAAAACCCTTGATACCATAGCAGCCATCCAATTCCAATAGGTATCAAGCCTTGATCGAATGAACACAATAACAAACTCAAACACAAATATTTTTTTGACAGAATTTAAATGAGACACAAATTAATATGAAATAATACTTTTATTAAATCTGAAATAAAGGTTCTTACATTACGAAATGAAATAACATGAAATTGAAATTACATAAAAAAAACTACTAAAACTGAATCGAAAACAATTAAACTACTAAAAAATAAAACT
>BQNB010010665.1:25706-69093 GCA_026074375.1 Tanacetum coccineum
TCCCTTCTATCTATATTCAGCTATTCTGGTAATGCTCTGACTCATGATGCAAAGACTGGGGTTTATAGCTTTCAAGTCGATGAGCACTAGCTTACTCTGAGTGCTGATCTTCTTCGGAAGGCCGTAAATGTCACTCCTGCAGACTCAGCTCACCCATTCGAGTCACCTCTAGCTGGTAAAACGGACATAACATTCACAAGGAGAAGAGTTCCTTCAAACCAACCGGCTCCTGAACCTCATATGGATGATTATGAGTACAAAGCTTGGAAGTTTCTTAGGCATATGGTCAAGCACATGTTAACAGAGTGGCTATCCGTGAACCTGCTCCATAGACCACCAGAAAACTCCCAGTAGTTGAAATTAAGGGGAAAGGAAGTGCTACAGATGTACAAGCTGCAAAGTCACTTCTGGAACTGCATAAGCCAAAGAAATAACGTACCATGGATTAATGCATATTCCAGAGGTGGATTATAGCATCTCAAGATGATACTACTGGACCTTCTGTACATCCTGAGGATGCTACATCCACAAAGATGGTTAGGATGCTTCTAAAAACAGTGGCTCTGAAGGAATGAACCATTGAATTTGATGAATACCAGGTTGGTTCAAAAAGAAGTCTTTGTTAGTCAGCCTGAAGGATTTGAAGACCAGGATAATCCTACTCACGTTTATCGTCTGAAGAAGGCTCTTTATGGCCTAAAGCAGGCACCAAGGGCGTGGTATGACACACTATCAAAGTTCCTTTTGGCCAACAATTTCTTCAAGGGTGCCGTGGATCCAACGTTATTCATACGCAAATCAGGCAAACATATTCTACTTGTTCAAATATACGTAGATGACATCATTTTTGCCTCAACAGATCATAATGCGTGTCACGTATTTTCCAAAGAAATGAGCTCCAAATTTCAGATGTCAATGATGGGACAAATGTCATTTTTCTTAGGACTACAAGTTTCTCAAAGTCCCAGAGGCATCTTTATTAACCAAGCAAAATATGCTCTCGAAACCTTAAAGAAATATGGAATGGATCTCTCTGACCCTGTCGATACACCAATGGTGGATCGATTGAAACTGGACGAGGATCTTATGGGGATTCCAGTTGACCAAACTCGATTTAGAGGAATGGTTGGCTCCCTAATGTACCTTACAGCCAGTAGACCCGACCTTGTATTCGCCGTATGCATGTGTGCTAGATATCAGGCTAAGCCTACCAAAAAGCACTTTGAAGCTATCAAACGTGTCTTTCGGTACTTGAAAGGAACCATTAACATGGGTCTTTGGTATCCGAAAGACAACGCCATGTCACTAACAGCTTATGCAGATGCGGATCATGCGGGATGTCAAGATTCAAGAAGAAGTACGTCGGGAAGTGCTCAGTTTCTTGGAGATAGATTGGTTAGCTGGTCATCAAAGAAGCAAAGAAGCACTGCAATATCAACTACAGAGGCTGAATACATCGCCATGTCTGGATGTTGTGCTCAAATCCTTTAGATGCGATCACAACTTAAAGACTACGGATTTGACTTCAATAACATTCCTCTGTACTGTGATAACAAGAGTGCAATTGCTCTTTGCTGTAACAACGTCCAGCACTCTTGATCAAAACACATCGACATACGTCACCATTTCATCCGAGAGCAAGTGGAAAATAGAGTGGTTGAACTCTACTTCGTGGAAACGAATTATCAACTTGCAGACATTCTCACAAAAGCATTACCAAGAGAACGGTTCGAATTTCTTCTTCTACGCTGATAAGTGTAAAATACACATATCCGTTTATACCTAAAATAACCCAATTAAACCCAAAACAGACCAGAAATGGCAAAAATGTGCTTGTATTTGTGTTTTGTGTGTGCAGGAACGGATAAGTCAAAAAATCACAAGAATACCATCAAAAATAAGCAATCACTGACACGAGAACGAAAGAGTGAAAAAAAGCCGGAAGCAAAGCCAGAAAAAGTCAAACCTACAGTCTACTCTAGTCAATCATGGTCAACAAAAGTCAACAAGGCCAAAATATTCCACTTAAGTCCCTCAAGTTTCAGAAAAGTTCATAAATGGTCCCTAAACCCAAATGGGCCTCACCCGGATCTTAAAGCCCAAATCCCTGGCCCATCCACCCTTTTTATAAACCACAAGGGCCAAAATTGCAAATTCCCAAACTGTTTTATAACTAGAAAAGGAAAAAATAAAAGAGAGGGACCGGATTCGTAAATTAGCCAAAGTCTAAAACGAATCTTCCCTTTTTGCAGTTAAAACAAGCGGGAAAACATAGTTACTATTTATCGTCTCCCCCACTTTC
Organism: Tanacetum coccineum; assembly: GCA_026074375.1. Classification (NCBI taxonomy): domain Eukaryota; kingdom Viridiplantae; phylum Streptophyta; class Magnoliopsida; order Asterales; family Asteraceae; genus Tanacetum; species Tanacetum coccineum. Next base: position 28,009 of record BQNB010010665.1, read on the forward strand.
ACCCATCAGTAAAATCATAGGGCAAATATGAATTGAAGGTTTAAATGGGTAATTCAAGTGCTAAATAATGACATGACAAGAGTCATTTCATCATCAAAGCTTCCTATTGGTCAAGACCACAAAGAGAGGATTACGGGCTATGTAAAGAAAGCACAAGAGAAGGGAATTTTCACACTAATTTCACTCTCAGAAGAAACACAACATGTCACATCACGGATTGCCACGCTGGCAATCCGTGTGTGCACATATGTGATCCAACGACTCTTAACCATTTGGCAATGATTGGAAATTTGGAAGGCCATGATTGAAAGGATTGGAGGACTCAAGGCAAGGGCTAGAACCTTCTCTCAGCAAATATAAATAGCAGCCTTACTCACACACATGGGGGTGTTAGTTTTTAGGATTAGTTCTAGGAGTAATTTAGCTTATTTTAATAGCTTATTTGTAATTTTCAGCTTCTTAGTAAAATGTAACTTTCTCTCAATCAAGTAATGTAATCATTTTCAAGTTTTAATACAAAGTCATTTCAAGTTTAATAAGCTGTTTTTACTTTTTAAGCTTACATATTTGTCCAATGTTTTTTGCAACTGTTTAAATAAGCTACTAATAAGCTCATATTAATTCCTTGAGTCTTTAAGCTCAAGTTGAGTTTGAATTAAGTCCTTAATCTACTTTAACCTTATAACAGCTAAATTACCTTAGCTTATGGGAATCTGAGCTTATGGAAGGGGAGCTTAACTTGGAAGAGCTCCCATGGATTTTTACTGGCTTATCTCTGATAAGCCAGAGCTATTGATAAGCTCAATTGAGCAATTTAGCCTTTGTTATGCTGAGGCATCTGTAAGTCTTTCATTTACTTTCTTGTCTTTCATCTTCTTAGTGTAATTTTGCTTAAATATTTGTTAGTTGCTTAAACTGCTTATTATCTTATTAACCAGTGCTTAATTGTCATTTGTTATGCTTATTAGGATCTTTATAATATGTTTAATATCTGGTAATTAGGATTTGATAAGTGAATTTTATTCTAGCAGTTTAACAAGATTCATAAGTTCAGTTAAAGAGGTGTTTGGTTTAGGCCAATTTGACCTATACAAGTCAAAGGTTTTAGTTAATTCTGTTTGAGATAGCTTGGGTTAATTGAAAATCATTAGGAAATGAGTTCTTATAAGTCAGTTTGAAGTTTTAGTGATTTTATAGCTTATTTACTTTTCCTCAGCACCAGGGCACTTTATACCTTTCTTTTAGCTATTGAATAATTGATCTAAGCATTCAAGGGTTTAGATTTTGCTTGTTCTTGGATTACACTCTTACAATAAGTGTGTTGAAAGTAGTAGTAGCCTTAAGGAACCCTGCACTCTTTGTCTTTGTTGGTTTACCAATTGCACCAGCAGTACTAACATTAGTTAGTACTGCTGATGTTTAAGCCCCAATTTAAGCCATCAATTTTAGGATTTAATAGTTTATCTTTTAGCATTTTATAGTTTAGTTATAGTTTAATATAGATTAAGTCTTAAATCTTATTTCCTAGCTTATTTTCCTAGCTTAATTTTTGCTGTCAATTATCATTCAAAAAAAAAATTAATTAAAAAGCCAAAAACAGTAGTAATGAAGGTTAGCCTTTATGTTTTAAATCTTAAGCTGTAATAGCAGTTTTTATGATTTGGATTCATAGTCTAGAGGTAGGTTATTAAGTTTCTAAAAGCTCAGCTTTTAATTTGGTATTTTAAGCATTTTAGCTCATTTGGTTTTTGATATTTTAAGTGCTTTTCCTAAGTTTGCCTATTTGATCCCAAAATTTAGTTAGCTTCTAGTGTTTTCTGTTTAAGTAGCTTATCATTTCTAGTTCATACACATTATAAGCTATCTAGAATAGCTTTTGGTTTTCAATTTGAGTTTATATCAAGCTTTGTGCAAGCATTTAAGTAAAAATAAGCTCAAATGCCTCCTTACTGAGGACAGCTTATTGAGAAGCTCTTTTAGAGCTTATCTTTGAGTTTCAGCCCATAGTGTTTTTGTTAAATTTGATCTCCCTAGTTTATTCTACAACTTTGGTCTTTTGAGTTTTGAATTTTAAGCTGTTTTTAACTTCACCTTATTTTAAGGCTTATTTGGACTTAGTTTGTAGTCGGGGTAGGTCCTCACGGACCATTTTTGTAATTCTTTAATTTCTTGGTTAACTCAGTTAATCCTTTGCCTGTTAAGAGTTTTACTTCATTAGTCCTTTTAGTAATTGCACTGTTAGTCCTTTTGTTAAACCTTAGTTAAGTTTTAATTAGTTTTAATATTTTTAATTAATAATTAGGGCTTAGTTTCAATCAGTTTAATTAGACTTTAATTAAAGAGTAAAAATTAGGGCTTTTATTTTTATAAAATTTCTGCACTTTTTCTTTATTTAGTGTAAATTTGTATAAAATTTTTAGGACTTTATTTTTAATAGTTTTATTAATTTTATAGTTTTTAATTAGTTTAAAATTTATAAAATTCATATCTTTTAAACTAAAAAGCCAAAAATAGTAATTTCTTTTTCTAAAATTTTCTTTTTACTTATTCTACTTAGGAAAAATATAATTTCAATTATTTCCATTTTTTTTATTTTTTTTGATTTAATTAGAAATAAATAGTTTTTAAGTAATAATAAATTCGAAAATAATCAAAAAAAATGTTTTTTTTTCTTTTTCCTAAAATTTTCTTTCGTCCTATCTTAGGTTTATAGTTTTAGTTTACATTTTTAGGAGTTAATTTTAGTTTATTTGTTTATAAGTCGCATTTTATTTGTTTTCCATATTTGTTTAAATTGCTTAAATTGCCTTTTTAATTGTTGTTTTTTTATTATTATTTATTTATGTTGCTTTAGAAAATCAAATCATCTATTTTGCTTATTCAAATCATAATCCGGACTTAAACGAGGATTCAATTTCACTAGTCGTTGGGGAAACGACCCGGGTGATCATATTTGCCCGGTTTAATATACGTATTATATATTATATTATATATATTTTTGAGAGTGAATTTTATCGAGGGTAACTTGGTAATTTTCTTAATTACTCTTAAAGTTATATTAGTATATATATTTTAGGTATATAAAACTACCAATCAGTTTTTGGCGCCGATCACCGAGTCGCAAGCTCGACTCGATCCCTGAATTTAGTTGTCCTTAGGGAAAGTCTGGAGGTCCGGGATCCTTTGTACATAAGTTTTTCAATAGAAATATATAAATATATATATATATATATATAATATATATATATATATATATATATATATAATATAATATATACGTAATGAATATATATATGTATAAATATATGTATATAATAGTATATATAATAATAATACTAATAATAATAATAATAATAATACATATATATATAATTTTTTTTAAGTCATTTGGAATTACTAAAAGGCTTGCAGTTACTTCTTCTTGCAACCCGGTTTGATGTCTGGGCATGGATTACTTTATATCCAAGAATTATGGGTGTATAGTAAATCTAGGGTGATTGTAGTGCTGTTCGCCTGATCTTTTCATCTCAATCAACGACTACTGCTCTTTCAATAAAAATGGGTCCGTTGTTTAGGGGAGTGTGAATGTGATAAATGTGCTACATTACACAAGGTTCTAAAAAGCAATTAATTGTGGAAAAAAAAGAATCTGTCCATGGTTTATTTAGGAGTGTTGTATGCTATGAAAAGTGTAAATATAAGATGGTTTGTTGTAATTCAATAGGTTTAATTAATTGAAGGGGGTTAATTAATTTTAACTCAAAGGTCCAAAGTTATCTATTGTTATAATGATTAGGGTTTAAAAAGCATTTGCTCTTTGTTTCCTAGCCTTATTAACCAATAGGGACTAAATTCCAAATCCTAAACTTATGAAAATACTTAGAAATAATTAAAACAAAATAAAGAAGAATGGAAACCTATGGGACTGAATCTGCCAACTTTCTTAACTTAGGATATAAAAGAGGCGGCGAGTTGGTTCTGTGGGTCAAACCTATCAAAATTCAGTCAACGACAAAACACACACACACACTCTCACGCAACTCGCCGCCAAGAACAAAGCCACAAATCTTTGATTTCCAGTGTTTCTTGCAAAGGTATTTATCGAACTTTAATCTATATCATTTATTCTATGTGTGTATCAATGGAATCGAATGAAAACACATTAAAAAGTGTAGAAAAATATATCTATGTTCGTTTTATATTGATAATTCCAATGTAGTTTTGTAATGGTGTGAGACCTTATGGCTGGGAATTGTTCATAAGCATATATTACTAAGTTTTTATGTGTGGATTTCTATCTCAAAGCAATATGAATGATTTGCTTATTTAGTCTTAAGGGCAAGTTGTCTTTATAAAGAAATCTCTGTGTGATATGATGAAAACTGGTAGTAATGTGTATCTGATGTGTAGGAATGCCTTAGGATGTGATTAGTTTTGACAAAGGAGGTGCGTGGTTTGAATTTTAAGAATCCAGTCCAAATGGCGAGTTGCATATGTTTCTAAGTAGCGAGTTGGATATCTTATTATTATTTTAATGTTTTCAAAGAAACCGCCGCACCTCGGCGGTTTGGTTTTTTGACAAAGGAGGTGCGTGGTTTGAGTTTTAAGAAATCTGTCCGAATGGCGAGTTGCTCATGTATCTAGGTGGCGAGTTGGTTATTTTATTATTCTTTAAATAACTTACTCAACCCGCTGGTTCATATGGCGGGTTTGATTAACAGTGAGTTGCCTAACGGCGGGTTGATTAACAGCGAGTTGCCTAACGGCGGGTTGATTAACAGCGAGTTGCCTAACGGCGGGTTGATTAACAGCGGGTTGACTAACAGGTAAACCGCCGTCTCTCAGCGGTTTGGTCGAATATTTTTATTTATTAAAATATTCAACCCGCCCCTTTTTCAAATGTAATTCATGGCGGTTTAGTGCCTTTCTCGCGGCGGTTTGCTCAATTCTCCTAACGGTGAGTTGGCACTCTGCCTGGCGGCGGTTTGGGCTAAGTTTTGTATTTTGGCCCATTATGCCTAATAATCTATCAAGGTCCCTTCTAATGTCCCAGTTGCTTTTCTAAACCCCATCCGGGCTTAGTTAACAAGTAATTGATCCTGTTGGATAATTCTCCTGTGTCCTCAAATGTAGATTTTCATCGAACCATAGTTACCTCTGTTTTAATCAATCGTGGAATGACATGACTTTCTCTCTAACATCGTTTCTATGCAATGTGTGTCTTCTTTGTTAATACACTTTTGCAGAATACGATGGCAGAACAAAATGTTCCCACTCAACTACCGACAAGAATAGATGAGCAGATTATACCTCGCTCTCAGTGGTTAATAATCGAGAAAAGCAACCTTCTTTTCAATGCTCAAAAGATTCAAAAGAACCCCATCTTTCAGATATCAGTGGACATCTTGAGTAATACCAACTTCTTCCGAGCATTCACTACCTCAGCAAATGTTCCTGCTATCTACCTGCAACAATTCTGGAATACAATGAAATATGACGAGAAGACTGGGGTTTATAGATGTCAAATTGATGAACAATGGTTCGATCTAAGTGCTGATCATCTCAGAAAGGCATTAGCAATTACTCATGTCATCCCATCACAACCATTTAAGTTACCTCCGTCTGGTAACACTGTGATTGATTTTGTTAATGAGCTGGGGTATCCTGAACCTGTAGAAATTGTCTCCAATATACGGGTGAATTATGTGTATCAACCATGGAGAGCAATTCTAACCTTAATCAACCAGTGCTTGACAGGAAAGACTTCTGGCAGTGACAAACCCAGACACCCAGTTCTGCAAATGCTGTGGGGAATCGTCACTCAAACTAAATGTTGACCTCCGAGCTGTTAATGGAGAAGATGTTTTACTCAGGGATCCTGACATAATTTCTCGACATTTTTTCTCACACAAAGCAAGTCACAAAGCCAGTCTGAAGGACCCAAAGAAGAAAGTAACTCCTCTTCTCATTCCTTATGGATGGTTTTCCAAGGTGATATTCTACTACTTGGCATGCAATAACAACATCCATCGACGTCCTGATTCTGCTGTTCATCATAATGAAGATGATTTTATATTAGGAAATCTCAAGTTTGTCCGAAAAGGTAAGACAGTTGAAGTGTTTGGAATGACAATTCTCGATCCCCTGATAACTAAAGCCATTCAACAATCCTCGTATTATCCCAAGTATCTGGAAATGGTTAATGAGAATACAAAGAAAACCCCTCAAGAAAGTGCAAGCGTGCAACCTGCAACAAAGCATGCTCCACCCAAAAAGCCCACAACCACTACTCCAGTCAAACAATCCAAGCCAGCTCCTGCTCCGACAAAGAAACCTTCCAAGCATAAGCTTCCAAGGAAAGTTAGAAAAGGAAAGCCTACTTTCCAACTTGCTGATGAAGATGATGAAGCTCAACAAGAATCTATTCCTCAAGAAGAAGGTGATGATCCTGATCTCGAACTGGCTAAGAAGATAAGTTTGGAAGCGCATCAAGAAAAGGGAGAAAGAGAAGGTGATGATGCTGACATGGAATGAGCTATTAAGCTTAGCTTGGATCCAGCCTTTCTGCCACAAGTTGGCACCTGTTAGAGTAGGACGATCAGGATCCATATTCAAAACAACTCCAAAACTGCCTAAGTAGTGGGCAGGGAAAGGCCATTGTAACCAAAGAACAAGTATATCATTCCCTTATCGATCTGTCAAAGAAGAAAGAACTACTGATCAATTTAATCCTTGTTAGGCGTGATCAAAACTCCTCTATGATTCAACAACGGGACCTCTTCTCAACCTGAAGATTACGCATCAGAGAAAGTGATCCATGAATCTTCATCAACATCTGATTCAGAACGAACTGAAAGTGAAACAAAAGCCGCTGCTCCTAAAGGTGACAAAGATCAAGGTGAAGTAGACTCGTCTATAGTAACATCAAGAGTAAGCATTCCTGTATCAGACCCGGAAAAAGCATATGAGGCTCTGGCTGGACCAGACCCTGAGCCCATGCAAGAGACCAGACTGATCAAACTCTAAAAATTACATGTGTCTCTGCTGGACTCAAACCCTGAGCACATGGATGATAGAATTCCTCGCGACAACCTACCCAAAGGTTCATGAAAACCGAACTCAAAACAGATGAACGTGTCACGAAGAAAACCAAAAGTTCATTATGGTTTTTTATGTCCTTCCATGAAAAATCTCGATGACACTTATAACTTTGGGGATCAATTTCTTTATGACAAACCAACCGAAGATGATCAGGAGAAATCTAAAGTTATAGAGGAGTCTGATTCCACCATACCTGATCCAAGTCATCAGACAGTCACGTCAACTCCTCTAGTAATTGCTCCTTTTACAGATGTCTCATCTACTAAGTCCCCCCCCGCCCCCTCGTCGTCACTGTCACTCATCCACCAATCAACACGAAGCTACAACAATCACATCATCATCTCCCTGAAATCACTCCATCTCATCGCCTTCAGCTAAGAGGGAATATTGGAGCAAGAGATATCTGAAGTAAAGAAGACTGATCACTCTTCTGGATGTTTTGTGCTTAATTAAATCCCAAGTTCCTACGGTTGTAGATAAATTATCTAGGAACAAAACTTATGATGCACTCCTTAAAGATACTGTACACACACTGCAGATTAACATCGAGAAATACTCTGTGCAGCTTGCCCAGAGTCCATCAAGAATCAAGAATCTGAAAGATTCAACAGATATCAAATAAAAGAACAAGGTGAGGAGAAACAAGATTCAACTTACTCCATCAGGTCAACAAATAAAGTGGCTTTTAAAGAATTTGATCTAAAGAGTGCTCTCTTCAAACACATGAATAAGAACAAGACTGCAAACAGAAATCCTGCCAACCACCATATATACCATGCTCTTATGGAAGCTTTAATAGCAGATGAAGATGCCATGGATAAGGAAGTTGCAGTCAAGGTTAAAGACCACAAGAGAAATCATATAGTGATTTGATGTCGACGATGATTATATGAAGGCCCATCAGCTGGATCAAACCAGGGTAGGTCATCAAAGAGAAGAAGACTCCTAATCTGCCACTCTGGTTAGCTCAACCTCCTCCGAAAGATGACGACCAAAGTTCAAAGAAACCACGGAAGTCTGATGCATCTGCTTCCAAACAACATCCAGCTCTTACCTCAACTGGATGGCAGATCACTGACACAAGAGGATGATGATGTTACTCTCGATGCCCATAGTCAGATACCGATTAGAACATTTCTGAAAAATCCACAGATTACATTCCAAAGCAGGATGAAGCATTTCTCAGATCAGAGGACACCGATAACGCTCACATTCCAGGTATCGACCACTACTGGTTGTAAGCCAATTCCCAGAAGGCTAAGACTTCTACACCTGAACCAGAATGGACCATTCCCCCGAATGATTTCCCGGAACCAGAGAATAACTAGGCAAATACATACGCCACAAAGTATCAAGTTCCTGCGGAGAACAAGCTTCAAAGGAAGACGTATGATATTGGGTCATTTATCAAATGGTTTTGCAGAAGAACAGGAAAAAGAAGCTCTGCAAAGCTGATTTAGAAGGTCCAGCTTTCAACCTTGTTAAAGCCTTTTATAAGAACAACGTCTTTCTCTCAATAACAGATGGATGAATGCCATAAGCTGCTACTGAATAGGTATATTTGGGTAATCCTGATGGTCAACAAATTCTGCGAAATTATACAAGAACCAAGGCCCTTAGGAGGACCACCAGAGTCAGGTATCTATTCAACATAATTCTTCTTCAAATAAGGATCTGGATTATCTATCTGTCAGGTACAAGAGCGAAAAATTGCCTTATCTAATCCAAGCTCAAAGCCGCTCATACCTAGACTGGCCTTGAAGAAATTAGTTCATCTTGTAGTTGAAAGTGAACGCGAATATGACATCAGTGCGGCCTATGGCAGCAATCACTGTGGTTTTAAGAAAGGAATTCTACATCAACAACACAGTGAGCCCTCTATCGTGAAGCAGTCAGATCGCAGATGGAAGTAATTCTCAGTGTGATAGTGTGTCCAAGGGTTCGAAAAATACGGATACAACTACCTAAAGAGATAATTCTTCGCCGATCTATTACCAAGAAACAGATCTCAGAAAAGGATTTCAAAAATCTTCATCCAAATGATTTTGAATATCTGTTCCTACTCAAGATTCAAGAAAAGCTCAACCATCTGCCTAAGACAGACAAGACTAGTCTTCACACAGCCGTCAACATGTGGATAAGAAACCTGGTGATCAGGAATCGTGTGGGAGACTTACAGCTCATGATTGAAAGTTATCAAAACAAAGATGCATACCTTTGAAGCGCCAATTGGGATGCAGCCGACTATTACTTCAAAGAAGATTATACGATTGTCCCTAAGCCAAGAGTCATTGTCTATAGAGATAGAAATGATTAAAGAAAGCTAATGAGGCTGAATGAGCTACACAAGTTTAGTGATGGGACATTGACAAATGAACTCACTTCGGGGGAGATTGTTAGCCTCAATTTTATTGAGTCAATAAAGGAAGCTCGTTCCCGTGTTCAAGACCTCAATTTGGGGGAGATTGTTAGCCTCAATTTATTGAGTCGAACAAGGAAGTTCGGTCACTCTACGATGGAGCTTCGGTCATATAATTAGTTAATGTTGTAATAGTATAATATCGGGAATCGGGCTCGATAGATAATCTAATATTGTATATGTTTCGGGTTTAATCCCAAGCAAAACCCGAGCCCGGGTCCTAGTTAAATATCTCACGCGTCATTTAACACGACGGGGTATATAAGCTCTTTTCTATTTAGAAAAGAGTTAGTTGTTAAAATAAGAAATCTTTTCCTTTTCAAAATTCTCTCATCTCTCTCTCTCTCTTCTTTCTCTCTCTAAAATAACTCACCTCCTTTCTCTTTTCTAGATCAAATTCGTGTATGATATATATGTTATGAAGTGATTACGGGATCTTACAAGGATCAATAATAGTGTCATCGGTAAGAAATTTAATGAATTCAATTTCATTTCTCGCAACTACTTCAGGAATATAGTGAAATTTGCAAAAAAAATATGTCGACTACCGTTTTGTACTCGTGGTTCATTCGCAAGTAGGATTGCACTTGAATTAGTTATCGTTACTTGGAACAGCGCAAAGATCCCTTATGAACTTCTTTATCCAGACAGCCAACTAAGCAGCTTTTAAGACAACGATATATTTAACTTATGTAAACGACAATGTAATGGTGTTTTACTTTGAGCTTATACATGCTACCGCTCTACTATTCATAACAAAGACATAGCGAGATTGTGATTGAGTATCGTCTCGATCAGTTTGGAACTCAGCGTTAGTGTAACACTTTGTAGAACCATGAGGGGGGGGGGGGGGTAAATGCATTCTAATCGACTTATTTTGAGTTTAAGTAGATTAAGAGTCAAGTTCGCATATAAGTGTGAGAGTGAATAAGCAACATAAATCGTATGTAAAGAGTTTATTGTTAGCCTTAGAAATATCAAGTCAAACAAAGAATGTAATGGTCATTACTATTAGTGTCGGTCTTTAGATATTAGGAACTTTGTAATGTATGTAATAGACTAGTAATGGACTCGGGCTCAAAAGTTGAGCTAATCTTGTATATGTTATGGGCCAAAAGCTCAACCAAACCCGAGCTCGACCCATCCTTTTAGTCCAAAATGCCACATTTTCTTTGCGCAAGTGAATCCACCAGTTTTTTCGTTATCTCTTTTCTATCTTGCCTAATACCTCTCTTTCTCTCTCTAACTTTCTTTCTCTAAAATTCTATGCATAGTACTTGGTTTATGATTATGAAATAACTTGGATAAACGGATAATATTAAGGGAAGAGAGAGAAACACAACGATTTATACTAGTTATGGATGAGGGGTTTAGATCATCCGTATGTTCAGTTGAGAATCCGCGACACCTATACTATTCGCTAGTACCAAATCCGTATGGTGGATAAACCACACAACCTTAGCTCTCACAGATCCACACCTAAACATAGCTAGTTCCTGACAGACTCCGCACTCGAGACAACCCACAACGACCTCACGTATTCTAACCTATTATGAAGCTTCTAGTGAAGAAGCAAGCTTCTACCAAATAAGCACCAAACCCCAAACAAGACCGCACCCGGTACTTGGCTTTAGCAACATTTTTAAGGAAGACATTAAAGTACACATATTTTCATTCCTCGATAAAACATCATACAATAACATTCGTCATATATAAAGCACATCCATTCCGATAAAATGATGATGCGTATTTTATTTTAAAATATATTTTTACCAAATTTTAAATTTATAAAACTCGATCTACCTAACAACGCACTAACGGGCAGAGAACCCGATCGTGGGTAGTATAGAATGGTAAATCCGAGGTCGTCCCAAGAGCTAAGTTGTAATTAGTTTTAATTTGAAATGTTACATTTTGAAAATGGTTTTTGAGTAGATTTGAAATAAATAACAATAAAATAACTTATTGAAAGTAAAAGAGTTGGAGATATCAAGAGAGAAAACTTGCTAACCTAGTTACTTCATTACTATTGTTATGAAAACGCATTCCTGTGCAATGTTAAACTATGGTTTAAGGTCAATAGACTTGAATGTGCATATTTAGTCTATCCTATACTTCTTGCGATTCCGAATCAGTCCCAAATCATCTAGGAGGTAAGTTATCCAGGTTGCAGTGATTAATCCCAACTATTCCCAAAACATATCTGATAATCTTTAAAGATTATTAACCCTTTCTGAAAGAGTTTTTGTGCTTTTTAAGTATATTAAGTGATAAGTGCGGTGACTGGTTAGTACCTACACCAGATAAGGAGTTAGTGATCCTCCCTAGTACCCATTGGATCCCATATTGACTAGATAATCTAATTATGGGGCAAGCTAGGTCCAAACCACCCGTACTACCAAAACCTAGGGTTACACGATAGTCAAGGAATATCTAATGAAACCATAATTTAACAGGAAACAAACATAACAAACGTAACTACATAACTAGGCCAGCACTTTAAGTGCTTAGCCACTCATGGTAACGGAAACACAGTAAGAGATAGAAGAAATCATAGAATGAAAACTCATAATTTTTACAATATTCGTATTTGAACGATTAAATACAAAAAGTAAGTAAAGTGTGATCTCCCTTGGACTCCAGGTGGAATTCTTTGAAGGTTGGAAGCCTTTGTCGCCTCTCTAATTTGCTGTGGAGGAAGTGATGTCAGAATAGCTTGAATGAGGCCTATATTTATAGGTATCAAACCTGCTACGGCGCAACCAATAAAGGTGTTACGCTGTACAAGGATCAAAAACACCTTTTCGAGAGGTCTTGGTTGATCAAAATACATTAGATGAAACATTATTAGTTTTAGTGAGAGAAAGTCAAGAGAGGGGATGAACACTAAAGGATGGAATATTAGATTAAAGAAAAAAAAATGAACATCCACCCCCTCATGGAGAGCCATGAGGGGTATTTATACAAGAAGAAAAAGCTAACTATTCCTAGTTAACATAAAAGACCCCTGCGTGACACGCAGTGTCCAAAACTAGTCCAATTCACGTGTAAGACGCCAGCTTCACTAAAAGTGAGGCTAACAATCTCCCTCCAAGATGGCGTCACACGTGAATTGGTTACAATGTTCCCTACAAGCAAAAATAAAGAAAAATGATAAGAATGAAGTCCAGTATTCCTTGTGAATATCTTTGACGATCTACTTGAATACTCCAGCTTTATTTCTTCAGCTTGTAGACGAACAAAATGCTGAGGATGACATAGAAGTTTTCTCTACCGAACCCGGTTTTGATTGGATTTTTGCACATAACTTCCTGACATGACTTCAAAAACTTTCTTCATACGCTTCTGGTCATGACGAAGTTTCTGAATTAGCTGCATGTCTTGAGAAAGCTTCATTTTCTTGCACTTCTGGTCATGTCGAAGTTTATCAGAATCTGCATCTCATTTGTCATCCTTGAAGTTCTCTTATCCGAATACTTCGGCTTTGATATGAATTATGCTCTGAACTTCTTCAGCTCCCTCCCAAACAGACACCCCTTAGACTGATAAGAATTAATACACCGATCTTAAGGGAGGGATGATATCATCAACATCGTCTCACTTAGGAAGCATCCCAGTCTTGATTGAATTCAGCCCAAAGTACACATTTTATCCCTTTACCGAAGTCGAAACCGTGACACCAAAGTAACAAGTTGAAGCACTAATCATCTCTGCGGACTAACCTCCGGCATATTTTATAAAGCCCGATCAAGTGAACTTGTTGTGCGTCCTTGATGTGTTTGAATTTCAAATATTCGGGACCTAAAGACGGCTAGAGAATCTGATCATGTAAACACATCCCCTGAATAGGACAAAAAGAGCGTCTGAATAAGGGGCGGCCCCCTTAATTACATGGGCGGCCCCCTTAATTTTAAGGGGGCCGGCACCCTATTTAAGGGGGCCGGCCATAGACCCCGCTCCTCCTGTCTGTCCTATAAATACTGGACTATTCCCCAATATTTTTCTTAACTTTTGCACTCATTCTTTCAGCTTTTAAACAGCTCCTACATATCCTCCTCTAAAATCACCTTTGTATCATTTAATCATTTAGCTTTTGTTTCTAAACTAGTGATCCAAGCTTAATTCCTCAAGTGCAAGAGAAGAATACTTCCATCATCTAGGTGAAGAAGTATTACTCCCCAAAATCCTTAATTGCAATCTTGTTGTAATCACATATCATACCTGTAAATTCTTTCGTAAATCTTGTAAAGTTGTGTAGTTGTTAGGATTGGTGATTGTTGTAAGTATAGTTGGATTTGGTGTGTCCTCTTTTAGTAGTGTTAGATTAGTTGTGAAGTGAGGCTAACATACGCCGTAACCATCATACACGACATTCCATATTTAAGCAGTTGTTACGGCGTAACCAGATATGGTGTTACGCTGTAACCTTTAAATAATTTCCATATGTACATGATCTTCATTCCATATTTGTGGATCTTCATGGTCACGGCATAACTGGATATGGTGTTACGCCGTAACTCTAACTTTGACAAGATTTCCTTCCAAATATATGGTTACGGCGTAACTAGATATGGTGTTACGCCGTAACGTTGTCCTTGATATTCGTACTTGCTTAATATATGTTACGGTATAACCATTTTTAGTGTTACGCCGTAACATTCTTCAGAATTTACACTTTAAGTCTTTTTTCTCTTGTTTCTTGTCACTTTCCTGCATTTCATCTGAAAACTACAAAATGATAGAAAATATCTCGTTTTCAAGTGTTGGTGAAACATTTGCAGGTAATATAGGGGTATTTTGACACTAAAAAGTATTAAATATTTGATGTTATCAAATATCCCCTCACTTGACTTCTGCTTTCCCTCAAGTAGAACCTGTTAAAACATTTCATAAAAAGATTTCTCGAGAATAACTTCAAGAAATGAATTCATAAAACTCTTATGCTAGAAAACATCAAAGCCGAACACCTCACGAAAAGGGGATAAAAAGTCACTCAGCTCTCCACTAGTCTAAGTGTGTCATTTTCGGGGTGATCGCTTAATTGCACAGTCATAGTATGTACTCTATCATAAGCTTGAAAAGTACATAAATCTGCACCGGTTAGAATTAGGGTCTAAATAATTCTCAAAGGTAACAAGGGTATTATGATTTTAAAGGGTGATAAAGGGGTTAGGATAGACGGGATACACATTTAATGGTTGTTAATAAAAACACAAAACAAATAGTCTAAAATAATCTAAGGTTGTCATAACTAGCTACTGTCCATCCATGGGTCCAAGAGTTTGAGTTTGAAAATTTGATCTTCAATAATGGGCTACTAGCTCCATTCTTCATGAATATTTGGATCACTTGGTGTAACAAAGGGCTACTAGCTTCATTTTTCATAGTCACTGATATGTCTTGGTGCAATAATGGGCTACTAGCTCTATTTTTTATTATTTTTTATTTTACACCATCTTTATATTTTTAGCACATGGGTGGCTTTTTGTTGCATCCTCTTTTCTTCATTTTCTTTTTAATATGCAAATGTTACAGGAGTTTATATATTTAATTATTGCCCTTGCAACATCTGATATTATACGCACACCCCCCCACTTGAGATAAATAATGTCGAAAGTGGTGATATAGGGGGGTCTTTATAGATCATAATTGAATGGTCTTCTACAAATGCATATAATTCTCGTTCCTATTCCCCCGAACCATGGACTTAAGTAGCTAGAGATTTCAACATAAAGAAAGTAAAGACTATAGGGTAGGCTAAGGTGAAATGGTGTAACGAAACATTTAGAGTAGGGTGAAAACATAGATTGGTTTAGCAAAGGTGATCTAGGGGTATTATGCACTAATAATGAGTGCAATAAAAGGTTTTATCACGGGAGGTCGACAAGTCAGTGTAACAAGCCGATAAACACACACATATAAGCTATTTGGGTGTTTTCCTAAGTGTTGCTTTCTTGAACTATCTATTTTTGCCAATCAATTAGGTCTCAAAATGATGTACATGCCAAGTTCTAAAGTCTACAACACTACCGGCACACTCAATATTTTGGTGGATTTTTGGGTAATATGATGGAATCAAAATATTAGGCATAAATCTCACCAAGTATAATGAAGGGTAATGTGCATTCGACAAAGATTAATTCTAGTTATTTTAAGAAAAAATTGTTAAAATTTTTAAAATTGGCATAATTTTCAAAGAAAACTAAAAAAATCGAAGTCAAAACATACGTCAAGTATTAATTCTACTCCCATCCCCCCACTTGATTTGTACAATATCCCTATTGTACATTAAGAAAATGAAATAAGAAGGAAATAGTAGAATTAAGACAAGAAACTCCTTGAGCTTCGCTTTGAAATTTAAAATTTGGCGAAATCTTTAGATTATTTCCGTCTTCTCGCAAGCTCTTTATCCCCTGTGATCACAGAAACAAACCAAAGCATAAAACTGTTCTACAAGAATTATGAAGTGTATAAGAAATACAAACCTAACTCACTTTCGTAGGAATCACGGTTTCAGTTAGCATGTGCAACAAGCCTTTTAAACCACTTGGTGGCCCAAGTGGACGAGTTTAGTCTCGTGAGGGCTTCCAGAGAACATACCCACAAAGTCCATTTATATATACAAGGTTTAGACATGTTTAAAACTTAAATTCTTATGATTCAGAAGGAGGTTACGGCGTAACCGTGAAATGGGTTACGTCGTAATCAAGTGGTAAAATTTTTAAGTTTCAAGGTGTTATAGCGTAACCAGGGTATGGTTTACGTCATAACTATAGTGGTTATGACGTAACTAAAGTTGTTACGCTGTAACTGCTGCAATTCAACAAAGTTACCACATTATTATGAGTTGAGTCGGTCTCGATAATTGCCTCTTAGCTTCTGGATTCTGCAAAACAAAGTAAGAAACATGCAAATCAACTACTGCGAAAAGGAAATTTCATTATATAAAGGACAGGTTGTCTCCCAACAAGCACTTTTGTTTATTAACGAGTCTTTAAGTTAGACTCATGCTCATTCTATGTTTCATCGTCAGAGTCCTCTCTGTTGTCCCCGAGGACTTCTTCCATTTCCTTCATTATCATTTTCCTAAACCTTGATCCAATTTTCCTTCCCAAGGAAAGGGTTTCATTATTCTTGCCACTAACACATATGAAGCTACACCCGTTGTTGAACTTATATTTCGTCACTTCAAATGTTTCTTTATGCACCTTTGGTGGATTGTAATCTTCACTTCCTAATTCTGTTTTTTCTTCATCCTCATACCAGTAATCATACCACCAATCTTTATCTTTACATCGAGCTCTTTTACACTTTGTCCATATCTTCAAGAACTTGCCCTTTTCTACAATTTTTATTTCGTATTCATCATCAAGTTGTTTTATTTATTTATGGAATACCCAATTGTATTCATCTAAACATCTTTCTAAAGGGTCTTTATCAGGATCTAATGCCTGAGTAAACTGATCAATCACCCATAATCTAAATAAATCTTTCCTAACCGATTTACTTATGTCCATGTGTCCTTTCTTAAGCTTTACCCATTCTTTAAAAGTGTAGTCTCTAGGCCTAGGTTTCTTATCATGAGAATTTTCATTACACCATTCTGAATACCTACAGCTCCAAACAGAATCCTCAACCTGACAACTAGCATATCTTATTATTAAAAAGTTTAGAAATGATACCTCACCTCCTTTCATTTCCTTCCTTTCGTTATTATTAAGGAAAAAGCAATATTTTGTTTTACCAAGCTCATTGATCTCGTAAATTTCATGCCCGTATCACATTTGTTCCTAAATGGGCTACAAGATGGCCAAGCCTTAAAGTCCTTATCACATTCTTGTATAATATGTTTACAAAAATATGTTATAGCAGTGTCATCACTTATCTTCAATCTTTTAGTGATTGGTTCATCAGTGTTGATCGAGTTTAACATAAAGATTCCCTTAGTAGGGGTGAAGTTGGGTTCATTCCTATTTATGTTAAACGTTACCCTCTCGTCACCTATCCCTACTGATATTTCTTTTTCAAAAACACTAATCTGGGCGTGAACGGTGGCCGTCTTTGATTGTTAGAAGAATATCAACATCAATCCCTCCAACTTCCGGGATAACAATCTCCACCACCTCTAAGTTGACGAGCTCAGAATCGGGAGGTGATGCCTCAACATACTCGATGTCGTCAATAGAGAAAGAATCATCATCAATCGAAATAGAATCATCGTTAGAATCGGAGAAACCCTCAAATTGGTCTTTTGAAATGTCAAGAGGCGGAAAATTATCACGAAAAGGCACATCACACATTTTGTCGGGAATACCCTTGGACTCACTTGGGATTGGGATAAGGTCCTCAACACTAGACTTTATTACTTCGTGTTAGGATTTATGTTTTAGTAAGTTAGTACCGACAGTACAAATAGTTAGTACTGTTAGTTATAGTTAGTACCGACAGTACAAAATGTAAGTACTGATCGATTAGTTAGTACCGTTAGTTAGAAAATAGTTAGTACCGTTTATGAGATGAACATGAGATATCTTAGGAAAAGATAAGTATGCGTTTTGTAAGCCTGTTCTGTTAGGGTTTATCCTTAGTTTATAAAGGATCCCCTTGGGCATAGTTAAAAATACGTCCTCAAGATATCTCATAGCAATATCATATCTCAAATAGTTAGTAATCTGTAATAGTTCAAAGCAGATTAATAGAAGTTGTTATTCAGTTATACATTGTTTTTCTTAGTACTTGTGTTGAGATTCCGCATCAACATACCTACAGGAAACTTTCCCCCATTATTCCCGTTAAAGGGTGATGTTCGTCCAAATTCTCCATATCTGAATTCTTCAACTTGTTTAACTTCCTCATTGAGGGGACAATCCTTGTAGAGGTGAGGTCCTTCGCAAATTTGGCATCCCACCTGGATTGCATGAACACTTTCCTTTAGCTTCTTCATGTCTCGTCCCATTTTTTTCCAACGTATTTCCAAAGCAATTAGTCCATCTTGCTGCTAAGCTTCTGATATTATTGTTTATACCTGCTTGTTTGTTTTCGTCTTGCATTTTGAAATGATCAGCATGGTCTGGAATTGCTGTGAAAGCTTATCCGGTCTCATCCCTTGGATATGTCCGCGAAATTCACATGTTGGCAGTATCATAGTGCTCAAACCTTATCAAAGGATATTTACCCTTTTGATGACATCTTTGAATGCCAAGAGCAGGGCAACTTTATAGCAGGTCATTATACTGTTCCCAGGCCTGGTACAATGATTCGTCTCCTTCTTGGTTGAAGTTGTGAATATCTTCAAGCTGCTTTGCGGTCATGGAAGGTGGGCAATAGATAAAGGCCTTTTTGAGGAGATCCCATGTATTGATAGTTCCTAGGGCGAGTCTGTCCACCCACCTTTTTGCGGATCCGGTAAGAGTAAAGGGAAAAACTCGGACCATGACTGCGTCTTTAGAGACTCCGAGAATATTGAATAAGCCAACGATGTTGAGGACCCGATCAATGTGATCATGAACATCCTCATCTTTGTTTCCAGAGAAAGTGTCTTCCTTTAATTCGCGCATGAATTGACTCTTGATTTTGAAATTGACATTGCCTCCGATTTCGGGTTTAACCACGCCCGGTGCCTAGTTTTCTCATGACAATGCTAAGTATTGTTCCATGGTGAGAGTATCGACGTCTACTTCCTGCTATAGTTTCCCGGTTCCAGATATGGAGTTTAAAAAAGAAAAGAAATAATGAATTATTCCAAATTAATTCTAATTTTTTAGCTCCTACAACGGCGAGCCAAAAACTTATCGTATTATTATTTTAAAAATATATTTTTACAAAGTTTTTCATTTATATAACCTCTATCGTAGGTAGTACAGAATGGTAAATCAGAGGTCCTTCTCCCAAGAAGCTAAGTATGTAATTATTTTAATTTGAAAGGTCGCAGTTCATAAAATGATTTTGAATTAAAAGGAATTAAAATAAACAATAAAATTAATAACGGAAATTAAAAGAATTAAGATATCAAAGGAAAAACGAGCTAACCCTAGTTACTTCATTACTATTGTTATGAAAATGTTTTCCTGTGCAATGTTGAACTATGGTTTCATTAGTGGTTTCTAAGGTCGATAGACTTGAATATGCATATGTATTCTATCCTATACTTCCTGCTATTCTGAATCAGTCCCAAATCATCTGGGAGAGGTAGGTTATCCAGTTGCAGTGATTAATCTAACTATTTCCCAAAACAATCTAATAATCTATAAAAATATAACCCCTCGTCTAAAGAGTCCTATGCTTTTTAAGTATATTAAGTGATAAGTGCGGTGACCGGTTAGTTCCTACACCAGGTAAGGAGTTAGTGATCCTCCCTAGTACCCATTGGATCCCATATTGACTAGATAATCTAATAATGGGGCAAGCTAGGTCCAAACCACCCCTACTACCAAAACCCAGGGTTACACGATAGTCAAGGAATATCTAACGAACCCATAATATAACAGGAAACAATCATCATAACAACAGTAATTACATAACTAGGCCAGCACTTTAAGTGCTTAGCGGCTCATGGTAATGGAAACACAACAAGAAATAGAAGAAATCATAGATTGAAAACTCATAAATCATAACACAAGGTTCAAATTTGAACGATTAAATACAAAAACAAGTAATAGGTGTGATCTCCCTTGGACTCCAGGTGGAATTCTTTAAAGGTTGGAAGCCTTTGTCGCCTCTCCAATTGGTTGTGGAGGAAGTGATGTCGGAATAGCTTGAATGAGGCCTCTATTTATATGTGTTAAACATGTTACGGCACAACCAATAAAGGTGTTATGCTATAACCATCATGCATGGCATTCCATATTTAAGCAGTTGTTACGGTGTAACCAGATATGGTGTTACACCGTAACCTTCAAATAATGTCCATAAGTACGTGATCTTCATTCCATATTTGTGGATCTTTATGGTTATGACGTAATTGGATATGGTGTTACGCCGTAACTCTAACTTTGACAAGATTTCCTTCCAAATATATGGTTACGGTGTAACTAGATATGGTGTTACGCCGTAACCTTATCCTTGATCTTCGTACTTGCTTAATTTATGTTACAATGTAACCATTTTTGGTGTTACGCTGTAACATTCTTTAGAATTTACACTTTAAGTCCCTTTTCCTTTGTTTCTTGTCACTTTCCTGCGAAACTACAAAATGATAGAAAATATCTTGTTTTCGAGCATTAGTGAAACTTTTGCAGGTAATATAGGGGGTATTTTGCCACCAAAAAGTATTAAATATTTGATGTTATCATAGTGCATGACAAGGAGTTCAACTAAAGAACTATTTACACCTTTCAAGAAACCGAAACAAGAATTTCACTCATCTAGGAAGCTTTTCAAGACACTAAGTCTTGACGAATCGAGTTCTACTGAATTCGATCTATTTTCTTATCTAGAAGAAAATTCCGAGGAAGAAGTTGCAGAAACAATGGCAGAAACAATGGAAGAATACATGTGCAAGACCCGAGGTGACTATGGATCGGGTGTCACTAGGCCTAAAATCGATGACAAGGATCACTTTAAACTAAAAGGCTAATTTCTTAAGGAACTACGTGACAACACCTTCAGCGATTCAGATCATGAAGATGCGAACGAGCATATTAAAAAATTTCTTGAGATCGTTGATCTATTCCATATTCCTAATATAATGCAAGACGAGATAATGCTTTGAGCTTTCCCTATGTCCCCCACTAGAGCCGCGAGTCGTTGGCTAAGGAACAAACCATCTGGTTCAATTAAAACTTGAGAAGATCTAAAAGCAAAATTTCTATGCAAGTATTGTCTACCTGCCCGAATTGCTAAAAAATGGAAGAAATTAATAACCTTCAACAAGAACCTGATGAAACTCTTTACCAAGCATGGAAAAGATTCAAAGAACAATTGATGAAATGCCCTCAACACTACTTAACAGAGATGCATGAGGTGATCTTGTTTTATAATGGATTGGAAGTTCCGACTAGACAAATTCTTGATTCTAAAGGTGCCATACCAACTAAGACAGCTGCCGATGCAAAAGTAGCCATCCAAGAGATGGTCGAATATTCTCAAAAATGGCACAACGGAACATCTAAGACAAGAAGTACTGAAAATTTTAATGGATTGGCTGCCATCTAAGCGCATCTTAATAATCTTGGAAGAGAAATCAAAAAGGTTAATGAAAAGGTATATGCTTCTCAGGTGGGATAAGAGACCCCACTACACCAAAGATTGTCCACTTAAAGAAGAAGGTAAAACCCTCGAAGAAGCGTATTATACTCAATTTGGTGTACCTTTCCAACAAGGAGGGCAATATAGAGCAGCAACTATGGGATTCTACCAAAGAAGTAATGCAAACCCTTCGTATCAAGAGCGAAGACAGTCAATGGAAGAATCATTGAGCAAGTTTATAAATGAATCAGCAAAGAGACATAAGGAAAACTCCAACATGATCAAAGAAATTCAAGCCTCCACAGATGATGCTATCAGAAACCAAGGAGCATTGATCAAAACTTTGGAGATTCAGACCGGATAAATGAGCAAGGTACTACAGGAAAGAGGATTTGGAAGTTTACCTAGTTCTACTGACACAAACCCAAGGGATCATATCAAGTCAATCTCGACTGCTATTGAAACTGAAACGACCCTAATATACCGTATAGGATCCTCCCAATATGCCGTATAGGATCCCAACAGAACAGTAAGCTAATTTTTGAGCTGAGACAAGCGACTATTCCCTTTCCTAGTCGTTTATATGATGATTGCTATGAAGAAGCGAATGGATTATATGGACTAAAAGATTTGGATGCCTATTCAATCGAAACTACACTTCGCAACGATTCCCTACCTCGAAAGGAGAAAGACCTAGGAAGTTTCACTTTACCTTTCTATATTAGTTATGTTTGTTTTAAAAATCCCTTGCTGACTTAGGAGCTAGCGTAAGTGTCATGCCTCTCTCGACCTACCTCAATCTAGGATTAGGCGAATTAGCTCATACTAAGTTGACTGTTGAATTAGCAGATAGGACAGTGAAACATCCTAAGGGAATTGCTAAAAAAGTACTAGTAGGGATTGGTAAGTTTTTTCCCCATAGACTTCATAATTCTAGATATGCCTGAGGATGTCAATGTGCCCTTGATCCTCGGAAGACCATTTTTGTCTACAGCCCACGCTAAGGTTGATGTGTTTAAAAGAAAGATTACTTTAAGGGTAGGGGATGAGAAAATTATTTTTAAAAGTGTTAAACCTACTAGTAGTTTAATTAAGAGGGTCTACATGTTAAGCTTAAGAGAAAGAATAGACCTTGATTTGGAAGCTAGGCTGATGGGAGAAACTTTAATATTAAATAGATCATTTGATCCAGTATATAGAGATTATATTGAATTGAACGATTTGAATGAACCCCAAGAGCTTAGAAGAAATCGAGTTAATGATTTAGAACCCACCACTGAGGAAGGTGAGGTTGTTAATGAGCACATGAAATATATAGTCAAAACTAGGTGTGATTTCATTGGTGGATTGGATGATTACCCTAGTGATTGTGATTTTGATAGAAGAATCCATATCGATTATGCCTACAACTTAAAGTTTTTGTGCATGACAGGTTTTGAATTTGTACACGTTAATTTCCACCTAATTTTGCCTATTAATGTGGTGTCTAAAAAGTTTTATAACTCGATGATGAAAGACACAATTGAATTCAGAGGGAGGAATGAATTAGGAAACTTCGTTAATGCACCTGTTTTTATTGGAAACTTTTATGTTATTACTAATTTTACAGTTGTAGAAGATATGGATCCTTATCTTGACGAAGGAATGGGAGATGTGATAGTTGGAGAACCTTTTTGCAAGGCTTCGTGTGTGGAAGCTAGAAGGTTTGATGGAATCATTACCATCCTTGATAGGAATGATAGTGTAACTTACCAAATGGTGCAGTCAAACCCGAGGTTCAAACACCTCACTAATGAAAAATGCAACAAGATCCCACCATTACTAAAGGTGAGTGAACAAGATAAGATGAATGAAATCTCACACTTCATACCAAAAAGTGAAGGGTTTCTACAAAGGAGTTTAAAATCTAGGAACCAAATTTATTCGAGATGCGAAGGTTGAAGAATGGCTCACAAGCGGGCACATAAGCGTGCATAAGATGGAGTAAAGAGCTGAAGAAAAAGTCTAACTTAAAGACTTAGCTAAAAAGAAAAGTGCTTCCCGGGAGACAACCCGGACAGGTTATTTATTTATTTTTATCGAGTTTGTCTTCCCAGACATCAATACGGCGTATCCGCTCCATACCATACGGCGTATTGAATGCATGCGCATTATCAGTCCTTTATTTTTCTGCATTAAAAACATTATTGTCAGATTTGGGATACGGCGTATTCATGCATATTTACAGGTTTCTCCATACGGTGTATCCAGGTTTTTGGATAGACGTATTGGTTTCTTGTACAATTTATTTTTATTTTTTATTGGCGTATCCCGATCCGATATATTACCATTAGCTGTGCAGAGTAAATTGATCGCGCACTCGCGAGTTGGTATTACATAGGTCACTTAGATGTATGTTGTTGTCTGGCTATTGTGACGACATTTAGTGTGTCGCAGTCAAATTTGGGAATCAGGCTTATCACTATACACACTCAGCCCGGCGCCCATGACGGTTCTTGCCATTACCAGGTAGTTGAACGTGGAGCGCGTTCTTTGGAATGCTCTGTGTGACCCGTATATTCGCGTTCTCCTTGTATGCACTGCTACTCTGTTTATTGTGTTTTTTTATTTTGTGTATAGTTCCCTTCGCGAATTCAGACCGCTACGGCTCTATAAACCCCTCCATGCAAATGTACTAGCGTGTGTGTGTACCTCGGGGATTGTGACTGATGGCTATCTGTAGTGATTTCATTCGCAACTAGCAGCTATGCAACTCAACGTGAAGAGATATACCTTGTGTGGTCTGTTCATGCGCGGTTCGCTTTTGTCGCTGGTCTCAACTCACTTGTAGTCCTTCAGCGAGTGAGCCTATGCATGGTTTTCTTATATCCTGCTGATGTGTCATTGTGTGGTGTTTATTTATGAAAGTTTAAGTTTTTAAATTTATATTTTGCCGACTTAACCAAAAACAATACTTTAACGGGCAGTGTACCCGGTTGGTGGTAGTTTCGTAGTAAGTAGGGTGTCGAACACTTGAAGCGAGGTTAAATCTCTCAATTTATTAATATTTTGGTTATCTAATCTAGGTTAATTCTAGTCTAAGTCAAACCTATGCTAATCCTATGTTAGTTCTAATTCTAATTCAACAGGTAAAAGGGGGTTTTCAGCCTGAGAGACTGGCACGGGTTTGGTGGTGACTATAATCAATTCAAGACACTTTAACCCACGCAAGCAAATTGACAGAAGATAAAAGAACGGTCAAACCTTATGATAGAAAACTGTATTAGCCATCATTAATCCGATTAGAAGTTGGTTTGTTTATTCAGTGCAATGATTATTTATCTCGAGGTGGCATATAATTCTTAAGACTTAGGCGGGACTTCTTCCAAAGACCTAGACATATTAATTCTGTCACAATTAAAGCATCCACATAAAGCATCCTTATTTGCTGATTATAATCTATCTTAGGGATTAAAACAATGGTGATCTTGTTAAACCCTAGCTCATAGAGACTTTACGCACTTAATGCTAAACGATGATTTATACACTAGTAGTCCACTAACCAAGTCTTTACCAATTAATTAGAATGTACTCGTTGATTCCAAGGGTCACCTGTCGGTCTAACTAAGCTCATAATCTAAAGGCAAGGATAGGTCATTAATTGTAATCCTATTGGTCTAGATGTATAAATTACTATATGGAGAGCTATCCCGGCATCTAGATTACTTGGTCCGTATCACTAGATCCAGTTGAATGATAGGTCACATATTAAAGCACATAAACAAGTATAAATTGATAAACATAAACAAGCATATAATGATAAATTAAGCAATCAAGATATAAACAAAACCAAACATTTAGATCTTCATAATAATGGCTAATACCCGAAGGTATTAGCCTTCAAACATCATAATTAATACAAGAGTAATGGTCTAGCCAAGGTAAACTAACCGAGTTAACGAAAGATACTAAAAACTGAATGATTACAAAAGTATAAGAAATTACACGTTGTCTCCTATGGATTGGAATGCGTTGCAAGACCTCTTCTGCTCTTTTTCTCCTTTGAAAATTGACTTTTGTGGTCTAGGTATCGAGAATATGATTTAGCACACTAAAAACTCGTTTTTGAGTTTTCTATTTATAGGGTCTGAAGTCAGTGCAATACTGCATATTGAATGGGTTCGATACGCCGTATCGGGAGTTTCTTGGAGTAGGGACCACGTTTGATATCTTCTAGGATATCCACCTTCTATATCTTTAATACGGCATATTGGTCATGTTTGAATACAGCGTATTGATCATGTTTCCTTCATGGTCTTTGGTGAGTGCAGGTACGGATACGCCGTATCTTCCTTGATGGATACGGCGTATTGGTTGTCAGAACAATAATCTTCAAAATATCTTCGTTTAAGCTCCAGAATGCGCGCCTTTTGCTAATATTCACAAAGTACTCTGTAATTACTGCAATTCTCAAATACAAACGATTAAGTAATAATTCTTTGCAATAGTTATACAAAATGGGTTAATTACATAGGATAAATGATGCTATAAAATATATGTTATTTGATGTCATCAAATATCCCCCCTACTTGAATCCTACTTGTCCTCAAGTAGCGTTTAGAAGTTTATAAAAATGTATCCCTAAGGATATTTTTTGTTAAAGCATTTATTTGATCTATTACAAGTACACAACCAAACACCTCACGAAATAGGAAGATGAAAACACTTAAATCACTAAACTAATCTATGTGGTAACATGTAACTAATTCGCTCAATTGCTCGGTCGTGACGAGTATTCTATCATAAGATTGGCAAGGATACACATCTCCATCGCTAAAGCTAAGGAGTAACAAGTTTATAAAGGTAAATGGGTTTTTATGATAAGGCTTAGGGTTGATCATTCTACAATCTTTCACCAGAAGTACCACTCCAACAAGGCAGTTGGAGCACGCATACATGGCCGTAACGACGAAATAGACATGTGTGTTCGATCATATCCTTATTCGAATTTAACCAACGGTTAGGATGAAGAATGATATAGGGTAGGGACCTTCAACTTTTACCAAAAGTCATAAACCAACGAGGCAGCTGAGGCATGCATACATGGCCGTAACGACGGAATAGACATGCACGCTCGTACACATCCTCATTCGCGCAAAACTAGCGGCTAGTCATTAGGAAAGAGAAGTAAATTGTTGTTAAATAAAAATTACAAAACAAATAGATTAAGTCTAAAATACAAGTTGCTAGATACTTTTTCCCGACCGTTACCATGATAAAGACACGACTATTTACAAACGTCTTGATCATAGATAAAAAACAACAACCTAAGTTGGCGTTCCCGTAATGTTTAACTTCCCAATCATCCCATACTCTACATACTTTACAAGGCAAGTGGCGATATCTTCCACTTTATACAATACTCTACATCGTCGATTTGTATCAACGAATAATCGATCATTCGTGTAATTCCTTTGGTAATTGCGAAACGATTATCTTCAATTTTCCTTCTCTTTTTTGTTACGATTTTTCTAATTTTTTCTATTTTTTTGCTAACACTATACTACGAAACTCGTTGTAATTTCACCATCTTCATGATCATAATAATTTCGGATAATTCCTTTGGTAATTCTTCATTCTTCGGACATACCATCAATTGCGTTGGTAGTAAAAATACATGAGTTTTGACTATAATATACATTCCTATTTGCGATGTGCAAATTCTTCCAACCGTACCAAAGATAGAAAATTTTGACACAAGACTCGGGAAATACAAACTTTACACTTTAAGCAACTAGCAACTGTAAAGTAAAATTAATCTAATAGGGTAGGCTAAGGCGTAAAGGTGTAATGAAACAAACAATTGGTGTATTTCCTAAATGATTGGCTCTACGGGTTGTTCTATGAGTATCTTACTCTTAAAGTGAGAGTAAACAAAGGGTTTATACGGGGGTTAACTAACTGGAGTGGTTAGTTAATAAGCAACATGTAAAGGCATTTTAGGTGTAATCCTAAAATTTTACCAATTTAAACAAGTTACTCAATCTAAATCCATAGTACTCATCATTGCGGGCTCGAGTAAATATACCAAGCCAAGTTCTAAAGTATACTACATCGCCGACACACTCATATTTTATAGAATTTGGGTAAACATTTGGAAACTAATAAGGTTAAATCCTCACAATATCTAACAAGGGTTATTGTGTGCGGGTTATGTATCAAGTAATTTCACAAAAGTATGCTTGAAAAATAATAATTAATTTGAGCATAATTTAAGCATTTTAGTGTGAAAAATAGGACAAGTAAACATTCTAATTCCATCCCCTACTTGAATTATACAACGTCCTCGTTGTATATATAAAACATTAAATACAGGAATTAAAAAGAATTAGAATGAGAAACTTCCCTGATTTTTGCTCGGTAGATTATCCATGTAGGTTTATTGAGCAAGATTGTGTGTTGAACAACCGTCTTGAAGTTTCAAGACTCCAACACTTCAAGATCTCCAGATTTGTAAATTCACCACCAATATTCATTGATATTTCTTTCACGAGGTCCTGTGTAAAATAGGAAAAACGTGCATTCCTATCTTAGTATCCATGGTTAATTTAAACTAAACTAAACAAACTAAATACGAGTCAGTCTGGTGAATACGCCGTATCATATGCGTGAATACGCCGTATTGCAGGAACTGATAATAACATTTTTAAAATGCATAAAAAGTAAAGACTAATAACGTCCAGACAATCAATACGCCGTATGGTATAGAGCGGATACTCTGTATTGATTTCTAGAAAGACAGACTCGATAAAATTAAATAAAATTCCGGGTTGTCTCCCGAAAAGCACTTTTTTATAGCAAAGTCATTAAGTTAGACTTTTCTTCAGCTTCTCTTAACTATTCCATCTCATTCATGCTAATGTTCCCGCGTATGAGCCATTCTTCAGTTTTCTCATCTCGGATGTAATCGGGTCTTAAGTTCAAGACTCCTTTGTAGAACCCTTTTTACTTTTGGTATGCATGCGAGATTCCATTCATCTTATCTTCTTCACTTACCTTCAGTAATGGTGGGATTTTGTTGCATTGCTCATTAGTGTGGTGTTTAAACCTTGGATGTGATCGCACCATTTGGTAAGTTACTTCATCATTACCATTGTAAATGATAATCATTCCATCGAACCGTCTTGCATTAATCCTAACTTTTTTCAAAAATGGTTCACCAAAAATAACATCGCCCATATCTTTATCACGATAAACATCCATATCTTCTAAAACTGCAAAATTTGTCACAACAAAAAAGGTTCCAACAAAAACAGGCACATTCATTAAGGCTCCTACAACATTATTCCCTTTGTACACCATTTTATCTTTTATTATAGAGTTATGAAACTTTTTGAACGTCACATTGACGTATAGTAATGGGAAGAAATTAACATGTGTAAATTCAAATCCTATCATGCATGAAAACTTTAAGTTGTGGGCATAATCTATATGGATCTTCTTATCATGGTCACAATAACAAGGGTAATCATCAATCCCATTATCAAGATCCTCATCCCTAGTTCTAAATTCCTCAATTACCTCACCTTCCTCAATGGTGGGCATCAAATCATCACCTTGATCTCTCCTAAGCTTTAATGGTTCATTTAGATCATTTAATTCAATGTAATCTCCATCCAAAGGGTCTGATGATCTATTTAACACCAAAGTCTCTCCTATTAGCCTAGCTTCTAAATCAAGTTCCATTCTTTCTCTCAAACTTAGCATGTAGACCCTCTTAATTAAACTGCTAGCAGGTTTAACGCTTTTGAAAATAATCCTTTCTTCCCCAACCCTCAAAGTAATATTTCTTTTAAAAACATCAATCTTAGCACGGGCGGTAGACAAAAATGGTCTTCCGAGGATCAAGGGCACTTTGATATCCTCAGGCATATCTAAAATTATAAAGTCTATTAGGAAAACAAATTTACCAATTCCTACTAGCACATTTTTAGCAATTCCTTTAGGATATTTCATAGTCCTATATGCTAATTCAACTGTCAACTTAGTGTGAGCTAATCCGCCTAATCCTAAGTTAAGGTAGGTCGAGAGAGGCATAACACTAAAGCTAGCTCCTAAGTCAACAAGGGCATTATCAAAGCATACATTATTAATAAATTAAGGTAAAGTGAAACTCCCTGGGTTTTTCTCCTTTCTGGGTATGAAATTATCAATATGTGAAGCTTTAGAGTAAGCTTCCGAGATGTGTGGTCCATATGATCCCTTCTTTTCTTCACAGCAGTAACCATTCAAATGACTTGGAAATGGAATCGTCGTTTGTCTTGTCTCGTACATCAGTGTGTGGTTTTGTCCAGTGGATACGACGTATTGAGAGGACCCAATACGGCGTATCGGGTATGAATCAACTTCAATAGTAGTTGAGATTGACTTAACTTGATCTTTCGGGTTCGCTTCAGTAGAGCTAGGTAGCCTTCCAAATCCTCTTTTCTGTAGTACCTTGCTCATTTGCCCGATTTGAATCTCCAAAGTTTTAACTGATGCTCCTTGGTTTCGAATGGCAGCATCCGTTGAAGCTCGGATTTCTTTAATCAAATTGGAGTTTTCTTCATGTCTCTTTGCTGATTCACTAATAAACTTGCTCAGGGTATCTTCCATAGATTGCCTTCGTTCTTGGTATGAAGGATTCACATTGTTCCTTTGATAGAATCCCGGAGCAGTTGCTCTATATCCCCCTCCTTGAAAATGTGCAACAAATTGTGTGTAGTAAGCTTCTTCTAGGGTTTTCCCTTTTTTCTTGAGTGGACAATCTTTGGTGTAATGGGGTCCTTTGCATTGTTTGCATCCAACTTGAGCAACATAGACTTTTTCATTTACTTTCTGGACCTCTCTTCCATGATTATTGAGTTGTGCTTGTATAGCTGCCAATCCGTCAGAAGTTTCAGTACTTCCTGACCTAGATGTTCCATTGTGCCATTTCTGAGAGTATTTAGGCATTTCTTGGATGGCTACCTTTGCATCAGCAACAGTCTTAGATGGTATTGCACCTCTTGAATCAAGAATATGTCGAGTAGGAATTCCTAATCCATTATAGAACAAGATTACCTAATGCATCTCTGTTAAATAGTGTTGAGGACACTTCATCAAGAGTTATGTAAATCGCTCCCATGCTTGGTAATGGTTTTTATCTGGTTCTTGCTAAAAGTTGTTGATTTCCTCCATTTTCTTTGCAGTTCAAGCAGGTGGGCAATATTTGTTCAAAAATTTTGTTTTAAGACCACCCCAAGTTGTAATTGAACCAGTTGGTTTGTTTCTCAGCCAACGGCTTGCGACTCCAGTTAAGGACATAAGGAATGCTCTAAGCATCACTTGGTCTATAGTAATATTTAGAATGTGGAATAGATCGACGATCTCAAGAACTTTTTCAATGTGTTCGTTCGCATCTTCATGATCCAAACCGCTGAAGGTGTTGGTACGTAGTTCCTTGAGAAATTGGCCCTTTAGTTCAAAGTTATCCTTGTCTTCAATTTTAGGCCTAGCAACTCCTGATCTATAGTCGGCTCAAGTTTTGCTCATGTATTGCTCCATGGTTTCCGCCATTATTTTCGCAACTTCTTCCTTCGAGTATTCTTCTTGGTCTGAAAATATATCGAAATTAGGCGATCTCGATTCGTCAAGACTTAGTGTCTTGAAGTGCTTCCTAGATGTTCGAAATTCTCGTTCCGGATCCTTAAAAGGTGTAAATAGTTCCTTAGTCAAACTTCTTGTCATGCACTACTTGAAACAATGGATAAACAATCAGTAGGATGGGCTCAGGAGAAAGAAAACACAGATATACGAAAATTGAATGCGGAAAACCAGATATGTTACTGTATCAGTTACTCAATACGCCGTATTCATTGGAACTGAATACGCCGTATTAATCTTTTTGAACGAATACGTTGTATTTGATAGAAAGTTGGATACGCCGTATCCAATGGAAGTGGATACGTCGTATCGAGTTATCAACCAGAACAATGTATTAGAGAAAACAATCAAAACACGCAAACAACTAAACACACAAATATACAAGCAAATATATAGAATATACAGAATATATAGAATTATACACTAATCTAAATTACACTAATCCTAAGGGTTAGATCTAATCTAATGTTAAAAAACCAAAATATCAAATAAAAATCAAGATTAATTTTCACTCTCCGACAACGGTGCCAAAAACTTATGGTGTTGTCGTGCAGGTGTAATTTATGCTTTCAAGTTTTAAATTTTTTATTTTGCCAAATTTACCTAAAACAACACTTTTCACGGGCACTATACCCGATCGATGGTAGTTTTGTGGTAAGTAGGGCGTCGATCACTAAGAGCGAGAAACACTTTTAATTTATTAATACTTTGGTTTTCTAATCTAAGTTAGTCTAATCTATATTAAATCTATGTTAATTCCTAAATCTAATAGATAAGGGGTTTTCAGCCTGAGAGACTGGCACAGGTTTTGTGGTGACTAAAATCAATTCAAGACACTAAAACACACGCAAGCAAATTAACAGAAGATAAAAGAGCGGTCTAGCCAAATATAAGAAAATTGTATTAACCATTATTAATCCAATCATAACGTTGGTTTGTTTATTTAGTGCAATGATTACTTATCTCGAGGCGGCATATCATTCTTAAGACTTAGGCGTTACTTCTTCCTAAGACCCAGACACGTAGAATTCTGTCACAATTAAACGCATCCGCATAAAGCATCCTTATTTGTTGATTATAATCTATCTTAGGGATTAAAGAAATGGTAATCTTGTTAAACCCTAGCTTATAGAGACTTTACCCACTTACTGCTTAATGGCGATTCATACACTAGTAGTCCACTAACCTAGTCTTTACCAGTTAATCGAGAATCGTACTTCGTGTACAAGGTTTACCTTTATGCTTATCCTACTATGTTCACTATCTCTAGGGCAAGATTAGGTCGTATTAAACTTGCTCTATTGGTTAGATGTTATAAATTATTATATAGCGAGCTATCTTGGCATTTAGATTACTTAGTATGTATCACTAGATCCAATTGAATGATAGGTCGCATAACAAAAAGCCAGGTTAAACAAGTATAATTGATAAACATAAACAGCAATCAACTATAAATTAAGAATTCGACGATTAAACAAAACCAAACTTAAGATCTTCTATTATAATGGCTAATACCCGAAAGGTATAGCTTTCAAACCTGTATCATGATTATTACAAAAGTAATGTTTAGCCAAGGTAAACTAACTGAAGTTAACGAATGATCCAAATACTCAACGCATGACAAAGAGTATAGAAATTACACCGTTGTCTCCTATGAATAAATCACGTTTGCTCGACATCTTTGCTCTTTTCTCCTCTGAAAATCGACTTTTGTGGTTTAGGTATCGAGAATATGATTTAGCACACTTAAAAATCATTTTTGAGTTTTCTATTTATAGGGTCTGGAATATGGTCGATACGTGTGTATTTCAAAGTCTTGGATATGGTCTCTTCGATATCAGGGGTTTCTTTAGAGTAGGGACACATGTTTGATATCTTCCGGAATATTTTATTTCAATATAGCTTGAATACGGCGTATTGCCTTCTTCTGGATACGGCGTATTGGATCTTGTTTCCTTCGTGTGGTTGTTGTGATGGTGCAGGCCATAGATACGCCGTATCTTCCTTGTATGGATACGGCGGTATTTGGTTGGTTAGAACAGTAATCTTTATATATCTTCGTTTTTAAGTTACAAGAATGCGTGCCTTTTAGTTTAATCTTCACCAAGTAATCCATAATTACTGAAATTCTTCCTAAATACCAAACGATTAAGTAACAATTCCTTTGCAATAATTATAATATGGGTTATATTACATGGGGATAAATGATGCTATAAAATAGACGTTATTTGATGCCATCACGCCCCTTCATGCACTTCTCATATTATGTATTTTTTACAGTATCCATCATCTCTCCAACTACACGTTGGCCATTCCGAACATACAGTCTTATAATTAAAAGGCTTGCACGTATGTTTGACTAGTGTTGGCTCTTTCCATATTCCATTATCAAGCCATGGCTTGTCGTACACCCATGGTACATCTTTATTCCATTCGTAGATCCAGTCATCTTTGTAATCTTCATAGGTCTTAAACCCCATAATATCCTTTATAAGTAAGTCTGGATCTACTTTGAGAAGGTAATTAAATTCGTTGAATGCTGAACAGAGAAGTGTCTCGTAGTTAAATATATTAGTGTCGATTCTAAAGACTTTAGCAATTTCATCTTCATCATCAGAAGATTCCTCGTCAGTGAGCTCTACTTCATCATCTCCTCTGATCTAGTAAATCCATAATGCTTTCATAGTATAATGATCCATTGTCTTGTAGTTGAAAATTTTTGATGCCAACCATTCAATAAATGCAACATCAGACGGATCATACCCCATGTCATCATCAGCTTCATGCTCCGAATCATCATCTATTTTCGAGTTGCATGGGATGTTAGTACCTTCAACTTCATATGTGAATAAATCATTATCCATTCCGCTTAATCGACTGACTTCCTTGTTGAAAACTTCAACTGGTGTATCGCAATCGACCTTAACATCCTTAATTTTCTCGAACTCTCCTTTGATAACCTTTGTCATTCTTTGTAACACCCCTCAAAATGGGTCACAACGTAAAATGTTTCCGGGAGCGTTACTTCATAATACCATTGCTCAAGTCATAAAAGAACGACCTCTAACTGTGACGTTTAAAAAGAAATCTTGAATTATTTAGACTCCAATGCATATCAAGTAAGCCAAGCATCTAATCTGCCTGAGAAAAACATGCTTAAAAAGTGTCAACATAAAGTTGGTGAGTTCATAAGTTTTTGTAAGAATAAATGTTGAACCAAAGTTTTGTGAAGTATGTATGACCGTTTCAAATCCTTGTATGTTCTTCAAAAATGTATGTATAAATGTTGGAAATCAAAGAGTTGTAAAGTATGCATGACCATTTAAATCCCCAAATAGTCACAAAAACGTATGTATGAGTGTTGCAATTCAAAGAGTTGTAAAATATGCATGACCATTTCAATCCCCAAATAGTCACAAAAGTTATGTATGGTTGGACCACCATTGTTCAAAGTATGTATTACCACTTTATTCAAGGCAACGTAGATATTCATGTGTGTATAAAACAATAATTACGATTACTCTAAGTTCATGAAGCTGTTACGTAGACTCATATATATGCCACTTTATTCAAGGCACCATAATTGTTCATGTTCATATTCTTGCCATGCTTTTGACATGATATAACGTTCGTTGGCTCGGTAGCTTCGACACCAGTGATAGCTAATCACCCGAAAGGGGCTGTCACACCCGAAAAGATCTATTTCATAACATCCGCGCTCACCCTCCAAGTAATTCACAGTTCAATCCGCTTAAGCTAATCCGTAATCATTTAGGTAAAAGTAAAGTAATGTCCCTGTTTTCAAAAATGAAGTGAAACAAGCAATGTATTTCGTCCCAAAATAAGTAATTGAGTATGCAGACTAGTTTGTAAAATGAATTGTAAATGCACAAGTAATAAATTCAAATCAATCACGTAAATGAATTTGGTAACAAGCATGTCCTCACCTCAAAAGTTGTAACGTATATGTAAAACAAGTAAAATATGGGGCTATAAACTCACCTTGAGTGAATGAACTATCAATGTAAATCACAGAAAATGCGTCACGTAAACGCCCGAATGCAACCTAATTAATTATAGGCCGTGTGAGGACTAAGCATTTCATTAAGCATTTATACCAATTATAAACCTTGAAACGATGTTTCCCTAAGATACCTATTCTAATGGATTGGATATCCTGGTCAACAAGCCTATGATAGAATACTCGTCACGACCGAGCAATTGAGCGAATTAGTTACATGTTACCACATAGATTAGTTAAGTGATTTGAGTGTTTTCATCTTCCTATTTCGTGAGGTGTTTGGCTGTAATTAAACGAATAAATGCTTAACGGAAAAATCCTTAAGGATACATTTTCATAAATTTCTAAAGGCTACTTGAAGACAAGTAAGATTCAAGTAGGGGGGATATTTAAATAATCCATTTTGTTTAATTATTACAAGAATTGTTACTTAATCGTTTATATTTTGAGAATGCTACATCTGATCGGGTACACTGCCCGTTAAAGTGTTGTTTTAGGTAAAGTCGGCAAAATATAAATGTAAAACTTGATAACTTAAAATTACCTACACACAATGACACATCAACTGCTCGGCTCTTCTATGTGCCCAAAACTCTTCTTTTCTTCTCCACCGGTGGTATGGAGAGGTTGACGTTCAAGGTGTGTTTCATGATGCGTTTGGGACTCCGGTCATATCCGAAGGTTGCCATGCGAACACATCCATGTTACGCTTCAGCAAGTTTATCAGTTGAAACCGACATTCTTTGGAGAACTGTTTCCTAATTGTGACTTTTTGCTCCAGGAAAGCAGGGTTGATGAGTATTTCTTCTTCTGCCAGCTCTCCCTGTCTGCCCGGTTTTACCTCTTCGGTCTTCCTTTCTTGTTCGGCTTGCTTCTTCTCCAACCTTCGACATTTGAAAACTGAGGTTGCTCGGGCGACCAGAGTAGCAATTCCCTTTGGGGTAGGAAACTTTATCATAACATGAACGGTGGATGAGACAGCCCTGAGCTCTCTCATTCCGATGCGTCCTAAGATTATATTGTATGGGGATGACGCTCTTACTACTGTGAACTTCATCATCATTCAGAGACCTTTACTTCCGAATGCTACTTCCAATTCCACCTTCCTCATTGGAATCAGTTGCTCTCCAAAGAAACCCACTAGCTTCGTCTAGGTTGGGGCCAAATGGGCCTTGACTGATGGTGGTAGATTGTCGAAACAATGTTTAAACATTACCTGGACGACGGCCCATTGATCGACAAATTCCCTTCATACTAAATAACCTTCAACCTCAGCTTCTATTACCAAGGGTTTCGTTTGGATACATCATCTAGCAAAACCAAAGAAGGTTATTGGGTATTTCATCCACTTTCCCCCTCGCCTCCCTATGATTTACTCTTCCGGCTCTCGCCCCTTGCCCATACCATATTGATTACTTTCCCCTTACCGTTATTGTTTCCAGGTTGTCTATCTTTTGTACTTCCTCACTGTCTGATATCTTTGATCAGGTGATTGAGCTTTTCGAACTCTAATGCTGCTTCTAATTGTCTCTTCAGTTGGTAGCAATCATTGGTGCAGTGTCCCTTCTCCCCGTGGTAGTCCAAATACCTATCATGTTTTCTCTTCGGTTTTAGATCATCGACTGCAGTTGAAGTTGAGTTCCGTACCAATACACTTAGGTCGCTTGGTAGAGCATCACGGATGAAGATGGTGAACTTCCTGCTTCTGTTATCATACCTCTGTTCTTGCTCGGGGAGACATACAGTTAGAGAATGGTCCTTGCGGTTGAAGGTATTATGATTATCCGTCCTTTGTTGACCACCTCCATATGCCGCACGAGGTGGCCTGTTTCCCCGGTACGATGTTCTTTGCCCCTTATCAGGAAACTCACCCCTTGGTAGCTCTGTGCTTTTGTAAGCCTCTTCCGATTTGAGAAAATCATCTACCTTCTTCATCATTTCGGTTACTTTTTTGGGGACTGATCAGAGAACCGCCTCGCTAACTCGGGACACTTTGAGTTGCTCATGAACGCTGATACTTGCATTACCTTTGGTACATCCTGTATATAGCTCATTTCTTCGGTCCAACGCTCCTTGAAATCAGGTAACGTCTCATTGGCCCTTTAGATGATCTTATAGACCTCTGTTGGTTCCTTGTAGCATTTCCTCCTTAGCGCAAACCTTTTCCATAAACTTCTCTCGGGGGTCAATCTAATTATCTATGTGTCACACCCCCAGACGGGGCCTGGACGGAATATGAGTCCGAGGGCGTGACGTCATAACAATCCGAACATAAAGCAATAAAGAACGACCACTAATCATGGACGTTTGAAAAAAAGATTGTACTCGTTGCATAAAAGAAAATAAATTTAAGTTTTACAACCGGTCATAAGAGAGTTAAATGTACGAAGCATAACAATGGGGAGTTTTGATGATGGAGGGACAACGAGTAAATAAGATAATAGTCCCTTGAAATTGGCGAATCACATAACACCATAGACTCCATTAGCATCAAAAATCAATCCAATCTAAGCACCTGAGAAAACATGTTTAAAACGTCAACATAAATGTTGGTGAATTCAAAGTTAAGTTAATAACACAGAGTGGACCACAAGATTTCAAAACATATGCGACTACTATAACAGATACAACATCACATAAAAAGTATTTACTGTCGATCAAGTTAGCTAGATACCGGGATGGCTCTCCATATAGTGATTTATATATCTATAATAATAGGATCACAAATAATGCTCTATCTTTACCTTTGGTTTATGTGAACAAGTTGGACTAGCAGGTGACCTGGAATCAACAAATAACAACTGATTCCTTTGGTAATGACTTGGACAGTGGACTACTAGAATATAAATTGCCATTAAGCAGCAAATGGGTAAAGTCTCCATGAGCTAGGGTTTAATAAGATCACTATTATTAGTCTCCTAAGATAGATTATAATTAACGAATAGGATGCTTTATGCAGATGCGTTTAATTGTGACAGAATTCTACGTATCTAGTTTTTAGGAAGAAGTACCGCCTAAATCTTAGAATGATATGCCGCCTCGAGATAAGCACTCATAACACTAAAATAAATAAACCAATGTTTTAATTGGATTAATCATGGTTAATACAGTTTTCTTATAGTTGGCTAGACCGCTCTTCTATCTTTTGATTGTCTGCTTGCGTGTGTTATTGTGTTTTAAATTGATCTAAGTTACCACAAAACCTGTGCAGTCTCTCAGACTGAAAACCCCCTTTATCCGTTAGAATTAGGATTAACATAGGTTTAACATAGGTTTAACATAGATTAGAATTAACTTAGTTTAAATTAACTTAGTTTAGTTAACCAAAATATTGATAAACTATAGATTAACGCTCTCGCTCTTAGTGATCGACACCCTACTTACCAACGAAGCTACATCTGATCGGGTACACTGCCCGTTAAAGTGTTGTTTTAGGTAAAGTCAGCAAAATATAAATGTAAAACTTGATAACTAAAAATTACCTACACACAATGACACATCAACTGCTCGGCTCTTCTCTGTGCCCAAAACTCTTCTTTTCTTCTCCACCGGTGGTATGGAGAGGTTGACGTTCAAGGTGTGTTTCATGATGCGTTTGGGGAATCCGGTCATATCCGAAGGTTGCCATGCGAACACATCCATGTTACTCTTCAACAAGTTTATCAGTTGAAACCGACATTCTTTGGAGAACTGTGTCCCGATTGTGACTTTTTGCTCTGGGAAAGCAGGGTTGATGAGTATTTCTTCTTCTGCCAGCTCTCCCTGTCTTCCTGGTTTTACCTCTTCGGTATTCCTTTCCTGTTTGGCTTGCTTCTTCTCCTTCGGCATTCGAAAACTAAGGTTGCTCGGGTGACCAAAGTAACAATTCCCTTTGGGGTAGGAAACTTTATCATAGCATGAACGGTGGATGAGACAGCCCTGAGCTCTCTCATTCTGGTGCGTCCTAAGATTATATTGTGTGGGGATGATGCTCTTACT
This sequence comes from Tanacetum coccineum, assembly GCA_026074375.1. Taxonomy (NCBI): domain Eukaryota; kingdom Viridiplantae; phylum Streptophyta; class Magnoliopsida; order Asterales; family Asteraceae; genus Tanacetum; species Tanacetum coccineum. The sequence continues at coordinate 67,377 of BQNB010010665.1, forward strand.
ACTGTGAACTTCATCATCGTTCAGAGACCTTCACTTCCGAATGCTACTTCTAATTCCACCTTCCCCATTGGAATCAGTTGCTCTCCATAGAAACCCACTAGTTCTGTCTGGGTTGGGGCCAAACGAGCCTTGACTGATGGTGGTAGATTGTCGAAATAATGTTTCGACAAATACCCTTCGCACTAAATAACCTTCAAACTCAGCTTCTATTACCAAGGGTTTGTCCAATACATCATCAGCCAAAACCAAGGGAAAGGTTATGGGGGTATTCAGCCAGCTTTGCACCCTCGCCTCACTAGGATTTTAGATTCTGGCTCTCGCCCCTTGCCCATACCATATTGATTACTTTGCCCTTACCGTTATTGTTTCCAGGTTGTCTACCTTTTGTACTTCCTCGCTGTCTGATATCTTTGATCAGGTGATTGAGCTTTTCGAACTCTAATGCTGCTTCTAATTGTCTCTTCAGTTGGTTGCAATCATTGGTGCAGTGTCCATTCTCCATGTGGTAGTCACAATACCTATCAAGGTTTTCCTTCTTTGGTGTTTAGATCATCGACGACAGTTGTAGTTGGAGTTCCGTAGCCAATATATCCTTCGGCCGCTTGGTGAGAGCATCAAGGATGAGATGGTTAACTTCCTGTCTTCTGTTATCATACCTCTGGTTTCTTGCTTGGGGGAGACATACGGTTGATAATGGTCCTTGCGGTTGAAGTTATTATGATTATCCGTCCTTTGTTAACCACCTCCATATGCCGGACAGGGTGGCTTGTTTCCCCGGTACAATGTTCCTTGCCCCTTCTCAAGAAACTCACCCCTTGGTAGCTCCGTGCTTTTGTAAGCCTCTTCCGATTTGACAAAATCATCTACCTTCTTCATCATTTCAGTCACTGTTTTGAGGACTTAATCGGAGAACCGCCTCGCTAACTCTGGACACTTTGAGTTGCTCATGAACACTGATATTTGCATTACTTTTGGTACATCCTGTATATAGCTCATTTCTTTGGTCCAGCGCTCCTTGAAATCAGGTAACGTCTCATTGGCCCTCTAGATGATCTTATAGACCCCTGTTGGTTCCTTGTAGCATTTCCTCCTTAGCCCAAACCTTTTCCACAAACTTCTCTCGGGGGGTCGGTCTAATTATCTATGCAACCGTTTGGCAACCAGTCAAACCAGCCTCTTGCCGGACCATCAAGAGTTTTCTAAAACATTCTGCACCATACCGGCATTTGCCACTCTCATTGATTGGCCGCTCCCACAAAGCGAGTAGATCATCCGGATTAGTGGAGCCATCATACATCTTGAAATTCATGGGCATCTGATGGTTTGGGGCTGAGAACTCAATGATCCTCCTGGTGAATGGAGATTTTAAGACCTCTTTGTATGGCTTCTGGAGGTCTTCATCCTTCTCCTCGTTGTTTCTTTTGTCGTTGGTCTTCGCTTTATCACCCTTCTCCTCGTCACTGAAGGTTAGACGGGTCAGCTCGATTAGTGTCCCAAACTTCTCGTTGTGCTGCTTGATGAGGGTTTTAAGTGAGGATATATGATCTAGGATTTAGTCGTGTAAACTGGGTGAGTTGTTTGGGTTATTATAAATAAAGTTGAGAAAATATTCTGGAATTTAATCTTTTTCATCTTATTAAAAAATATATTATCGGAATTGAATTCAAAAAAGGCGTCACGCCTTATCGTGCCTTTCCACGGGTCATCTCACGACGCG
>BQNB010010665.1:71161-83408 GCA_026074375.1 Tanacetum coccineum
TGGTTGAGACGACTCTTGTCGCTTCACCCACTGGATTGTGTGGCTTGGTTCCTTACACGGGTTCCGATTCTGACTCACCAGATGAGGTGTCTTCACCAGAGCACATTTCCCCGCTACCAGCTACTTCACCATTCATATGCACTGATTCTTCTGAGACTCCTGATTCTTCTGATGGACCACCATTGCAGGACCCTTATGTTACTACCGTTGCTCGTTGGAGGAGCAGGGTAGCAGCACGTCCATCATCATCACATGAGTTTCCTATTGCTCCTGTTACTGCCCCTCCCGGGATTCGTCGACGATCAGCGACTCTTATCCGACCCGGGGAGGCTATTCCTTTTGGTCGACCTTACCGCACCCATCCCAACGGGCCGCGTAAGTTGTTGACTGCAAGGAAGAGAGTTAGACCTTTGCCAGCTCGCAGATTAGCATCGAGGCATGCATCACCTCGCTCTCCAGATCATCACTCATCTTCTTCCAGTTCATCTTCGGATTCTTCACCAGTTCATTCTTTGGGTTTGGATGCGCCAGATCAGGCTCATTTGGGATCTCCGACTAGAGATGTATCACCTAGATTTCGTTACCCTCCGAGGAGAGCACCACGACGTAGTGAGGCATATCGTCGTTGGTGTGCTGCTCCACTATCTACTGTGTATCCACCGACTACATCTGAGTCATCATCAGGAGATTCTTCAGAGAGACCCATGCATTCATCTCCACATTCTGCAGGACCATCTCGTAAGAGATGTAGATCACCGGTTGATTCAGTACCAGTATCCATGCCAGTTACAGGATCATTAGCTCCTACTCGTGCTGATCACTTACCACCTCGTAAGAGGTTCAGAGATTCATATTCATCAGAGGCTAGCTTAGAGGAGGATGTTGAGGTTGGTCTTACAGGGACTGGGGTTGATGTGGAGTTAGGTATTGGTGATGGGGATGTGGTTGGTGATCGTGTTGGGATTGACCATAGGGATGCCACGGATGACACAGAGGAGTATGAGGCTGACACCAGCGCTGGAGATACGACTGAGGCAGGTATCGACCCTATGACTGCACCGTTAGTTGAGGAGGAGATTGTAGAGCCAGCTGGGGAGGATTCTCCTGACTTGCCTGTTACTAGGGATGGCATTGATAGGATCGTTGGGATCGAGACTGCTCAGGGACGGTTGGAGGCCGATCAGTTGATAGCTAGTGGAGACAGGGCTAGGATGGCTGAGGCGATCTATAGTTTGAGGTTGGAGAACCTCAAGATTCGTGCTATGTTGGATATTGAGAGGGATCGTGTGAGTAGCCTTCGTCTTCATATGTCACTTTCACAGGAGGAGTTTCGTCAGGTTCGTAGGGATCGTGATGATGCTCGAGGGAGACTTAGGAGGTTGGAGATGTATCTTGGGAGGCGTTTCGGCTTTCGTCCATAGTCTAGTTGTACCCTGATCGTGTAGGACATTAGACCAATGGTTAGGTCTAGGTATTAGCAGTAAATAATTGTGAATCATGAACCTATTTTGGATTTGGGTTGTAATCGAATTATGCTTTTATTTATGAAATGAAAAGCTTGTTTTGGATTCTCTCGCTTATTAATTATATTGTTATTTATTTTCTTGGCAAACGTGTTACAATTAAATTTACTTCATATCATGTATTAAATTATCATTACCGATGTTGTATATTCGTTTCAAAAATCTCACTATGATGGGTGTGTGTCTTGTATGTAGAACAATGACAAACACTCCGTTCTGGAAATGACACCACGCCCGCCAATTGAAGAAATGATCAATCAACGTGTGAACGCAGCTCTAGAAGCTCATCAGGTTAACCAAAATCTTGCACTTGGGAACAACAATGGAAATGGTAATGGAAATGGTAATGGAAATGGTAATGGTGGTGACAACGGAAATGGTAATGGAAATGGTAATGGTGATGGCAATGGAAATGGTAATGGAAATGGAGATGGAAATGGAAACCACGGAGGTGACAACGTACGGTAAGAAAACCCCAATATGAATGGAGGAGGCGTAGGTTGTTTGCCGTGATATGTACTTACCAGATTTCATGAAGTGTCACCAACGATTTAAAAGGAACTGAAGGAAGTGGTTGGTCAGATAAGGTGGAAGAGAAGACGGAGACAGTGTTTTTCACATCATCAACTGTCCTGAGAAAATCACGTGAGTATGCAACTGTACTGCTCGACAGTGCACTAACCTGGTGGAACTCTCACAAGAGGACCATCGGAACTGATGCTGCATACGCTTTATCATGGAGAGAGCCTGATGAACTGATGACTGAGTGTATATAGCCCATAAAATGAGATCCAAAAGATGGGAAACCGATAGTGGAATCTGTCGTGAAAAACAATTGACATTGCTAGTTGACACTCAGAGGGTTCCAGGAACTCACCATGATGATCAACCAAAATGGTTTCCCCGAGGAGGAAGATCGGGTGAGAAATTCATTGGGAGGTCTTCCGATAACAGCCAAGGAATGTGATTGCTGCAGAACCACAAGACTACAAGATGCTTGTTCGAGATTGCCACATTTGATTGAAAAAAGTTGAAGAGTTATGCTGAGAGAAATGCGGAGAACAAGAGGAGATTGGATAGCAACTATGGAAACAACCGTGGGCAACAACCACCCCACAAACGACAGAATACTGGGGGACAGAATGTTGCTAGAGCCTATGTGGCTGGTAACAATGGGGAGAAGAAATACGAAGGTAACTTTCCACTCTGCACCAAGTGTAAGCTCCATCATTTAGGCCCTTGCACTGTAAGATGTGGGAGGTGCAACAAGGTTGGACATTTGCCCAAGAACTGCAGGGTTACAAATCCCACTACCCCCACCCAGAGAGGCCAAATAGTGAATCAAAGGGTTGTGACTTGTTTTGAGTGTGGAGCACAAGGACATTACCGGAAAGATTGCCCCAAGATCAAGAACCAAAATCGTAGGAACAAAGCAAGAGTTCCTGATGCAAGAGGCAGAGCATATGCACTAGGAGGAGGTGACGTAAACCCGGGTTCCAACACTGTCACGGGTACGTTCCTTCTCAACGATCATCATGCTTATATGTTATTTGATTCTGGCGCCGATAGGAGTTTCGTATCAAATACTTTTAGTGCATTGCTAGACATCACACCCTATGCCTTAGACGTTAGTTACGCTATCGAACTAGCTGACGGAAGGACTTCAAAAACCAACACTGTGTTTATGGGCTGTACATTAGGATTGTTAGGACATCCATTTAATATCGATCTGATGCCTATAGAGTTGGGTAGTTTCGACGTTATCATCGGCATGGATTGGTTAGCAAGGAATCATGCAGTGATTGTCTGTGACGAGAAGATAGTGCGTATTCCTTATGGAAATGAAATTCTGATCGTTCAAGGAGACAAAGGTGCCAAGGAGAAGAAATCAAAGTTGAGCATTATATCATGTGAAAAGGCCCAGAAGTATATAGAGAAAGGTTGTCAACTATTTCTGGCACAGGTTACGGTGAAGGAAAACAAAGACAAGTCGGAGGAGAAGCGACTTGAAGACGTGCCGACTGTACGGGACTTTCCAGAAGTTTTTCCAGAAGACTTACCTGGACTACCACCCGTACGACAAGTCGAATTCCAAATTGACTTAGTCCCAGGTGCTGCACCTGTAGCTCGAGCCCCGTATAGGTTAGCACTGTCGGAGATGGAAGAATTGTCTACTCAACTACAAGAACTATCTGATAAGGGATTTATAAGGCCAAGTTCCTCACCCTGGGGAGCTCCGATTTTGTTTGTCAAAAAGAAAGACGGCTCTTTCCGAATGTGTATCGACTACAGTAAACTTAACAAGCTTACTGTGAAAAATTGATACCTACTTCCAAGAATCGACGACTTGTTTGATCAATTACAAGGGTCAAGTGTGTACTCAAAGATCGACTTGAGGTCTGGTTACCACCAACTCAGAGTTCGTGACGAGGATATCCCAAAGACGGCGTTTAGAACTCGCTATGGTCATTACGAGTTCCAAGTGATGCCATTCGGGTTGACTAACGCGCCGGCAGTGTTCATGGATTTGATGAACCGGGTATGCAGACCATACCTAGATAAATTTGTGATCGTGTTCATCGATGACATCTTGATCTACTCTAAGACCAAGGAAGAACATGATGTACATCTTAGACTAATCTTGGAGTTGCTCAAGAAGGAAGAATTGTACGCCAAGTTCTCAAAGTGTGACTTTTGGCTATCGAAGGTACAATTTCTTAGACACGTGATTGATAGCGAAGGCATTCACGTTGATCCTGCGAAGATTGAGTCAATCAAGGATTGGGAATCACCCAAAACTCCAACTAAAATTCGCCAATTTCTAGGTCTTGCCGGTTACTACCGATGATTTATCGAAGGATTCTCCAAGATTGCCAAGCCTATGACGAAGCTGACTCAGAAAAGTGTAAAGTTCAATTGGGGTGAAAAGGAAGAAACTGCTTTCCAGACATTGAAGCAAAAGTTGTGTAGTGCACCGATTTTGGCACTGCCCGAAGGAAGTGAAAACTTCGTAGTATACTGTGATGCTTCTCATAAGGGATTAGGCGCAGTGTTGATGCAGAAAGAGAAAGTCATAGCTTATGCTTCCCGCCAGCTCAAAATCCATGAGAAGAACTACACGACACATGATTTGGAATTGGGAGCTGTGGTGTTCGCTCTCAAGATGTGGAGACATTACCTTTACGGCACGAAGTGCGTTGTGTACACTGATCATAAGAGTTTGCAACATATTCTAGATCAGAAAGAGTTGAATATGAGGCAACGTAGGTGGTTAGAACTGTTAAGTGACTATGACTGCGAGTTACGCTACCACCCGGGAAAGGCGAATGTGGTGGCTGATGCGTTAAGCCGAAAGAGTAGACCTAAGCCACTGCGAGTTCGAGCCTTGGTTATGACAATCGGTTTGAATCTCCCTGCGCGGATCTTGAATGCTCAGGTTGAGGCGAGAAAAGAAGAGAATTACGGAACAGAAGATTTGCATGGCATGATTAAGAATCTGGAGCCACGTGCAGATGGAACGTTGTGTTTGAAGAATAGAAGCTGGATACCACTGTTTGGTGACTTGAGAGCTTTGATTATGCACGAGTCGCATAAGTCAAAGTATTCGATCCACCCTGGATCGGACAAGATGTACCAAGATTTGAAGAAGCTATACTGGTGGCCCAACATGAAAGCAGAAATTGCCACATATGTGAGAAAGTGTATGACTTGCGCAAAGGTTAAAGCAGAATACCAAAAACCGTCCGGTCTATTGGTACAACCAAAAATCCCTGAATGGAAATGGGAAAACATAACTATGGACTTCGTGACAAAGTTACCAAAAACGGCAAGTGGGCAAGATATGATTTGGGTTATAGTCGATCGACTCACTAAATCTGCTCATTTTCTGCCAGCAAAGGAGAATGACTCAATGGAGAAACTGACCAGGCAATACTTGAAAGAAGTGGTGTCGAGACATGGAGTGCCTGTTTCGATCATCTCTGATCGCGATGGTAGGTTCGTGTCCCAATTCTGGCAATCTCTTCAAGAAGCTTTTGGAACTCAATTAGATATGAGTACGGCATATCACCCCGAAACAGATGGTCAAAGTGAGAGGACTATCCAAACATTGGAAGACATGCTCCGAGCATGTGTGATAGATTTCGGGAAGGGATGGGACAGACATTTACCCTTAATAGAATTCTCCTACAATAACAGCTATCATACAAGTATTAAGGCGGCACCTTTTGAGGCGTTGTATGGTCGCAAATGCCGGTCACCTGTCTGTTGGGCTGAGGTGGGAGACGCTCAGCTTACTGGACCAGAAATTGTTCGTGAGACAACAGAGAAGATTATCCAAATCAAGCATCGTCTACAAGCTTCACGTGATCGACAAAAGTGCTACGCTGATAAGAGACGTAAGCCATTAGAGTTTCAGGTTGGGGATAAGGTTATGTTGAAAGTATCGCCCTGGAAAGGTGTAATACGTTTCGGCAAACGGGGAAAGCTGAACCCTCGTTATATTGGACCTTTTAAAATTCTCGCCAAGGTGGGAACGGTTGCATATCGACTAGAATTACCAGAGAAACTAAGCCGTGTTCATAGTACCTTTCACGTCTCGAACCTTAAGAAGTGCTTATCCGATGAACCGCTCGCGATTCCATTGGACGAAATCCACATTGATGAAAAGCTCCATTTCATTGAAGAACCAGTTGAGATTATGGACCGCGAAGTGATCAGCGTTAGAAGAAAAGTCCGCATCAATCGTGAAGGTCCGTTTGAGAAATCAAGAAGAGTCCCAAGTATAACCTGGGAACGCTGAAGACAAAAGCAGAAGAAGTACTCGCATCTATTCGCTAACCCTGCATCCGCATCCACAAGCTACGTCTTAGAGCTTTGAGGACAAAGCTCTTTTAACGGGGTAAAAGGATTCACACCCTAAATTCTCGTTATTATCCGACCACTCCGGTCATCTACTTTAAATTTTATTCGTTGCGTTAAAAATCTGACAGTTACCGAGGAACTAAACTGCGCAAAAACTGAGAAACGTCATCGGACGCATTCCGGCATCGGTTAAAAATTTATTTAGGCTTAATATAAAATATTTTAGCTTTCCTGAGTGTTTCGTGATTTTTAGTCACTCCCGATATTAATTTTAGAGTATTGTCACTTAAATTGCGTTTTTCGCGTTTTTGGCCAAACGGAACCCCGAAAACTCAAAATCTTTTCGTGTAAACTCAAATTATCGATAATATTATACCCTAAGCTCAAAAAAAATTTCGTTCACCCTTCTTTGTGTGGCATTTTAGACGCCTAAGTGCAAGCAAAAACAACCATGGATCTTGAAATTAAATCCAAGGCATCTTATTTTGAAATCTACATGCATGTGCATGAAAGTGACACATGAGGGAGTCACCCTCATGCACCCTTCTCTAGTTTTACCTTCCATGTGACTTCTTGTACATATGTTGACTCCATTTGACCACCAAGAAAAGATATTATGCATATTGTGAGCCAAGATAGCAAAATTTGAACCACAATGGTCCTTGTGACCAAGTTTCGGCCGAACCATAGACACACACACCTTTGGTGTGTGTTGGTCACTTGTGGGTATCCATGAACCATAAAACCCTAGCTCACTCCTATAAATAAGATCACATTCCACACTTAGGGTTTCTTATAACAATTTCAAGCCTCACAAAAAAATTTCTCTCTTCCTCCCTCTTTGCCTAGCTCACGGCACAACCAACCCACACAAACACATCCATATCTTTTGATTTCTAGCAAGGTCCAAGTATTCTAAGTTCATTCCTAGTTATATCTAAGGTAGATCCAAGTGTTGATTGGTTATTTTTCAAAGATTTCAAGAATTATAAAATTAGGGTTTCAAGATTTATTTGGGGTTTTTATAGATCTATAGTTTGTGGGTATAGATCTAGTGTTCTTGCTACTTGCTCTTCTTGATTTGTAAGTATTCTTTAAATCTTATGTTGGTTTCATCTATGTTCCTTTAAGATCTATGATGTTCAATAACAAGATCCATGTGTTTGTGATATTTAAACAAAAGAAATTACAATTTATATTGTTCAACTTAAAAATAAAATGGAAGCCTTATGACAAAAGCTTATGTTTAATGTTTTAGAATTATGTCTTGTGTGAGATTGAGAGTGATGAGAGTATGCAACAATAGAGATTAGGTTGGTTTTAAGGTTAGTTTTGTGGTTGATTAGTTGTAAATAAAGTTGAACTAAGATTTGGCACTAATTATGCGATAGGGTTGTAGTTTTGGTCGTATTTTGGCAAACCATATTGCTGTCCCGAATTTTGGTTTTGAGGGTTTGAGCGACATAAAAATGGTTTCATTAGGCCGTAAAAGTAGTTTTCAAAGCTCGTTTCGAATAGATAATTTTTCAAAATATCACACTTTAAATCGACTTAAAAACGGCCAAGTTATGGCCAAATGAAACTTGAAACATTTTTCGGCGAAAATGGAAATATGCAATGACCAGATCAGCAATCTAAAACGGCGATTCGGATGCCCTTCGGGTCCGAAACGCCAAAGTAAAAAACCACGAAAGTTTTATCCGAATGAGAAATTTATAAAACTTTTGGCAACCGATTAGCCTAAAAGTCAATAACAAGAGACATTTTTACCACAAATCGGAAAAATAGGTTTTTAAGAAAAACTCTAAATAATGTGGGCTGATTGGAATTATAAAATGGGGTTTCGGGCACTTTCGGACGATTTTGGATGTTTTAAATGCGAGCGAAACATATAGAAAGGCTAGATAATTAGTTAGAACAACTAGAAACGTCATGAAAGGTTATTTGAGACGCCGATTTTAATAAAAAGTAGGATTATTAAAAATGGTACGAAACGGACATTTAGGCGATTTAAACATAAGGATTAGCGGATTTAGAATTATTAAGCGATTTGTAAAATATAGAACTTAAGAAAATAAGGACGCTATTAACCGATTAGAAACAAATAAGTTTCCCTAAAAAGGAAGTTCTAAAATAGTAACTTTTTGCGAGTGTGACGGATTTTAACTACGACATGGTAAAGTTTCAAAGTCTTATTATTACTAAAACTGCAAACCACTTGGATGCTTAATGATGAACATGGATCTTAACTTTATTCTTGAGATAAATGCTAAGACATACCCATATTTACTCAAGGACGCGGCTAGACCTCCAAAAATCGTCATCATTTGTTGTGGTTATCGCTTACCTTGCTAAGTGGAGTTCATACCCTACATTAAGTACTGATTTACAAACGCTTTAAATACAATTGGGGTGAGAAACATCGTTTGCTTAATTGGACACAAGTTTCTTTACGCAGTTTTACTTGTTTATGTGTCGCCTAAGTAGCTTACAAACCTACTAAGCCCAAACATTATCAAGAACTGTTAGTTTCCACTACAGAGGACCGCTTGAGGGAGCGCGAGTGAATAGATAGATCTATTGGGACTAATTATCCCTATCCGGGTAAGCATGCACTTACTTGTTTCTGTCGTCGATGAACAAACGGATATATGTCATGTCGATTATACATTATGGGTGGTCTTTGTTTGGTGACACCGGCTTAAGGGCAAGGAATATATGCAACAGGAATGTAGCATGCCCTGTTGACAAAATTAGCTTCGGTGTCCACAAGCTTAGTGCAACAATAAATCTTTTTATGTGATGCTGTATTTGTTATAGTAGTCACCATACGTTTGAAATCTTGATGGTCCACTCATTGATATTAAACTTAAACCTATTAATTCACCAACATTTTTTGAGCGTATTAAACTGTTTTCTTTGTGCTTGTGAGCTTGATTAATTCATTGAATACTATGGAGTCTATGTGCTATGTGACTTGCCAATTTCAAGACTTACTATTATTTACTCGTTGTCCATTATTAAAACTTTGTTATGCTTCCGCTACTTTTAACTTAATTATTATGGGCTGTAAAACTTAAATCTATTTTATGTAACGTCAACAGTAAACTTTGTTTTTTCAACATCAGATTAGTGGTCGTTCTTTATTGCTATTTTGATCGATTGTTATGACGTCACGCCCTCGGACACGTATTCAATTTGGTGGACCTTTTCAAGGAGGGAGATATAGAGCAACAACTCCAGGGTACTATCAAAGGAACAACGCAAATCCTTCGTACCAAGAACGAAGGCAATCTATGGAAGATACCCTGAGCAAATTCATGAGTGAATCAGCAAAGAGACACGAAGAAAATTCCAATTTGATTAAAGAAATCCGAGCTATGACAGATGCTGCCATAAGGAACCAAGGAGCATCAATTAAAACTTTAGAAATTCAAATCGGGCAAATGAGCAAGGTACTACAGGAAAGAGGATTTGGAAGCCTACCAAGCTCAACTGAAACAAACCCGAGAGATCAAGTCAAGTCGATTTCTACCACTATTGAAGCTGATTCGCACTCGATACGCCGTATTGGATCATCCCAATACGCCGTATCCACTGGACAGAACAGTACACTGTTGTACAAGTCAAGGCAAATGACGGTTCCTTTTCCAAGTCGTTTGGATAATCATTACTGTGAAGAAGAAGAGGGGAACTATGGACCAAAATTCACGGAAGCTTATGGAGCTTCACATATCAATAACACCATACCCCGAAAGGAGAAAGACCCAGGGAGTTTCACTTTACCTTGCTTTATTAATGATGTTTGTTTTGACAATGCCCTTGTTGACTTAGGAGCTAGCGTTAGTGTTATGCCTCTCTCGACCTACCTTAACTTAGGATTAGGTGAATTAGCTCACACTAGGTTGACAGTGGAATTGGCAGATAGGACTGTGAAATATCCAAAAGGAATAGCTGAAAACATACTAGTAGAAATTGGTAAATTTACTTTCCTAGTAGACTTTATAATTCTTGATATGCCCGAGGATATCAAAGTGCCCTTGATCCTCGGAAGACCATTTTTGTCTACCGCCCGTGCTAAGATTGATGTTTACAAAAGAAAGATTACTTTAAGAGTTGGGGAAGAAAATATTATTTTCAAAAGTGTTAAACCTGCTAGTAGTTTAATTAAGAGGGTCTACATGCTAAGTTTGAGAGAAAGAATGGAACTTGATTTAGAAGCTAGGCTTATAGGAGAGACTTTGGTGTTAAATAGATCATTAGACCCTTTCTTGGAAGATTACATTGAATTAAATGATCTAAATGAACCATTTGAGCTTAGGAGAAATCAAGGAGATGATTTGATGCCCACCATTGAGGAAGGTGAGGTAATTAAGGAATTTAGAACTAGGGATGAAGATCTTGATACTGGAATTGATGATTACCCTAGTTATTGCGACGATGATAAGAAAATCCATATAGATTGCGCTCTCAACTTAAAGTTTTCATGCATGATAGGATTTTAATTTACACACGTCAACTTCTTCTTGTTATTGTACGTCAATGTGATGTTGAGAAAATTTCATAATTAAATAATGAAAAATAAGATGGTGTACAAAGGGAATAATATTGTAGGAGCCTTAATGAATGTGCCTATCTTTGTTGGAAATTTTTTCTGTTATGACTGATTTTGCCGTTTTAGAGGATATAGATGCTTATCGTGATGAAGGAATGGGTGATGTTATTTTTAGCGAACCGTTCTTAAGAGAAGTTATAATTAAAACAAAAAGTTTCAAAGGGATAATTACCCTTTACAATGGTGATGATGAAGTAACTTACCAAATGGTGCGATCACATCCGAGGTTTAAACACCACACTAATGAGCAATGTAATAAGATCCCACCATTACTAAAGGTAAGTGAGAAAGATGAGACGAATGGGATCTCGCATGCATACCAAAAGCCTTTAATAACAAGGCATGTTTTATCTGTGGAAGTTTTAATCACATTCAATACAGTTGTCCTAGTGCTTACAAACATATGGTTCCAAAAGCAGTCTTAATGAAGACTGGCCTAAAAACTGTTAATAATGCAAGGCCTGTTAATACGGTTAGGTCTGTTAACACTACCAGACCTTTTAGTACTGCTAAGGCTTTTAATACTATTAGGCCTTCTTATATTGCTCACCCAAAATCAACAGTTCTTTGTGCTAGACCAAGGACACATTTTCAAAATCAAGCACAATTAACTGTTCAAAGGCCCTTTTATAAGAGAACAGCATTAACAAAAAGGTCTAATAATAAAAATATTAATACTGGTAGACAAACCATTAATACTGGTAGACAAACTATTAATACTGTCAGGGCAAGGGGATTTAATGCTGTTAAGCCCTCAGCATGTTGGGAGGCAGATCCAAGTCAGTAATGGCTTATGTCCCCAAAGATAACTAACTTCATAAGTTTTATGTGCAGAGCAATTCACAGCAAAATGATAAAGGATGCTCAAGGTACATGTCTGGAAACATAGCCCATCTTTCATATTTCAAATACTTTGATGGAGGTTATGTTACTTTTGGTGGAGGAGCAAATGGAGGCAAAATTACTGGCAAAGGTACTATTAAAACTAAGAAACTTGATTTTGATAATGTATACTTTGTCAAAGAGTTAAAGTTCAACCTCTTTAGTGTCTCACAGATGTGTGATAAAAAGACAAAAAGAACTATGTTCTTTTTACTAACTCTGAATGTCTTGTCCTATCTCCTAATTTTAAGTTGCCTGATGAAAATCAAATACTTCTTAAAATTCCTAGACAAGATAACTATGTACAGTTTGATATGAAAAACATAGTTCCTAAAGATGGTTTAACTTGTGTAGTTGCAAAATC
>BQNB010010666.1:6884-83408 GCA_026074375.1 Tanacetum coccineum
ACGCTAAGCTCAACCCTCCCCAGCCACTCAAGGTCTCTCAACAGACTCTTGTTTCATTTCTCACGGAGATTACACACATTTCTATCAACTTTCTCACTCCGAGTTAGTTGGTATTGAAAAGGTGGCAGTCTGCTCCAGCCTCCGATCACTAAATCAAAAGTGCACTATTGAGTCTAGAGCCAAAAGAGATCATCCATAAATCTCATTAGGACACTTGTCAAAATTATTCTACTTGCTAACACACACAATGTGAATTACAAGATACATTTTAAGAGTCCTTCGCATTATCCTTGTGATTTTGCCAGAACATCAGAGTGAATTCATTCACAATGAAGATGGAAATCCTGCTTGAGCCAACATCAAACAAGCTCATGGTAGGTAACTTGTGCGATTCTTTATGAATCAAACTTGTGACAACTGGAAAGAAACGATGGTGCGATTCTATAAGAATCAAACTTGTTCCAGGAAATGGATCAACGGTTGTTAATGAATTTTTGAAATGATAAACACTCTCGGTGTGTCACAAAAACAATTTTGTAAGTGATACACCGATTGATTTTCAAATCAATTTTCTATATCAATCGGTGAGATAGTAACTCACTGGTTCACTCTTATCGTGCTGTCTGCTTTGAGACGTTCCGATAATGAGAACATGCTGAGTACGATGAATCTAATACTTATGTGTTAGAAAGATTCAATACTACAGCTGGAAATCCTGTCAAGAAGATTCTTCTTAAATTGAATCTATCTGATCACAGGTCGATCCTCACGGATCTGAAGGTTACTCCAACCAAACCTGGGCGAATGACAAAGCCATATTCGTCCCCCCGCTTTATTGCTAACTGTTTTATGCAGGCTATTTAAAGATGGTGGTGGAGGTCCCTGATTCCAGCTGGCTCACAAGATCCATAGCCACATGCTCATACCCGACCGACAAACATAAAGACATCATGAAAGCTCAAGTACATGTTTCAAGACTTCCGCTACTCTGATACCACACATCTTTCTAGAAGTGTCGAAGTGTTAAAGTTAAAGAATTTCAAGAAAGATGCAACATTAAAGCTTTCCAAATCAACAAATCAAGAAAGGTATGAGCATGTCGGTCCAGAAGTCGCAAGTCCACAAGATGGCAATGTTACGTATGCTAGGTTTAACGTTTTGTAAATTGGAGTGACCTCCCTTAGGGGGAGATTGTTGGAAACACGAAAAGTGTCGGTCACTTCCAAGTTGTAATAGTCTTAGCTCGTAGTTTATGTCTTAATTAGATTAGTAATCTAGTCCGGCCCAAGACCCATGGGAAGCCCATTAGAACCCATGGGCCGGCCACTATAGGTACTATATAAGCCCCTCTCCTAGCCTTGGAGAGGGTTGGTTGTTCCATTTTTTCATATTCCATCTTTATACAATTCATCCATTTTCCATCCAATCTCTCTCTAACATCACAACCCACATCTCACTATTGTTCTTGGTTTGATCATAAGATTACTAGAATTATACATGAAGCAATAGCATAATAATTCTTGTAAGCTATAGAGTCCAGAATGGCTTGATTCGTCATTGCTTTAGGGAGAATAGCACCATATACTTGAGTGTCTTCATGTCTGGAGATGAATCTCATGGTACCCAATAAGCTGTCATCCCGAGTAGTGTGCATGAACGTTCTATTTCTTATTGAGATAGACTTATCTTTTTTGAGGAAGTGATGAATGATTATCTTAGTGAATCTAGGATAGAACATCTTGTCTTGTTTCTTAGAGTATTTGTTATCAATCTGGTAAGCCAAGTCCTCCCATATTAAAGCAACAAAATCAAGATTCTTCTTGTAGTACATTCCTCATAAGATTTAAACTCTTGAGAGTCGTATCTTATCAAGACCAGATACCTTTCGACAAAGACATTTGTTGATGATTGATGCAAAGGTTCTCCATGGTTTATCCAGATGATCAACAATTACATCAGTGATGTACTTGATCTCTCCAGAATGACCAAGTTTATGAATAAAAGATAAAGCTTCCTCTTCAGACGGGGGTTCATTAAAATCTTAACCCAGAATCCTAGGACATATGTTGAGAATTTCTCTGAACACTTCAACATTCACTATTAACCTTTTGTTGTCGATCTTGAATCGATAGGATACATTATGTTTGTTGACGGTAGCCCAGAACTGATGCATGTAGATGACTAGAACTTCAGCAGTGATAAGGAATGCATGATAGCATGTTGTAAGAGCAAAGGCATCCAATACTACTTGATAAGTAGGTTCCTTTTTTTTCATTCCAGGATTGATCCTCATGTTACACTTTCCAATGACACGTTGGTTCTCTAGAGCAACTAAGGCATTGTACAGTGTACTTTGTTAAGCTTTTGTAGTCATGGTTCTGCTAAGAATTTTCCAATACAGTTTATATATAACCAAGTTTATATATGACACTATATGGCAAGCAGTTTAATGATGACTGATTTTAGATGCAGATTATGATTATCAACAAAGAATTAAGCACATTTTGACAAACAAGCATGTAACACACCTAGGACTAATTCGCCTCCTTAAGTAGTAAGACTAATTCACCTCCTTAAGTAGAAAGACTAATTCGCCTTTAAAAAAAACTAATTCGCCTTCTTTAAAAACAAACTAATTCGCCTCCTTAAAAAAACTAATTCGCCTCCTTAAAAAAACTAATTCGCCTTCTTAAGTAAAAAGGTTAATTCGCCTCCTTAAGTAAACAGATTAATTCGCCTCCTTAATAAAAAGAAAGGATTAATTCGCCTCCTAAAGAGGTGGACTAATTTGCCTCCTAAAAGAGGTGGATTAATTCGCCTCCTAAAGGGGGCGGATTAATTCGCCTCCAAAAGGGGGTGGATTAATTCGCCTCCTAGGGAGGGGATTAATTCGCCTCCTGAAGGAGGATTAATTCGCCTCCTACTACCTTTGCTTAATTCGCCTCTGATCTCAAAAACATATGTTTTGGCATTTCAAGCATCTCAATCATATTAAACGTGAATCTTAGCATCCATAAACAACAAATGAACCAATTCAAACATGAATCAACCACAGAATTGCCACAATATTCACATTTATAAACAATAGTTCATACGAAATACACTTTAACCCAAAAAATGATGTACAAGCTATGGATTTCATGGCCCTAATGCATTCTAAGATAGACATAGAGGCTTTCTAACAACAAACTTACAAACAACATTCATGTTCTTCCCAAAACCCACATTTTCGCACACAATAATCAAGAGAAACACAATCATAAGTTAACCATTTTAAAAACTGCATTACACGAGTGTTATACACCCTTAGACGAACAAAAACCCTCAACTAAGTTAAGGTTTCACTCACTTTTTATTTTGAAGAACCCTAGATCAATTTCTAGGGTTTTCAAACTCAAAAACGTGTTTTACCCTAATTCCTTTGAGGAGCATGATGTTTAGGGTGTAGGTGACAATCTTGTAGTTTACCTTAAGTCTTGAAATGGAGGATTTGATGGTCTTTGGAGATTGGACGAGTATGATGGGTGAGAGGGATTTTTTTTAAAATTGTTTTTGTGTGTTTTAACTGTTAAAGAAACGGGGCAAGTGTTTGTTTTGAAACTTTTGGTTTTAAACACAAATGCCCCCTGTACTTTCTTTCCACTTGCATTTTCCTTAATCAATTTTTCTAAGGCATAACTTAGTTTAACTAATGGCACATTTAGTCCCTAAAGTTGTAACTACGATGCATAGCAACTAATTTTTACACATGAATCCCTAAAGGCATAAACACATAACATATAAGGCACAAATAAGTTAAACTTAATTAACTCCCCTTTGATTGTTAACTCGTTATTGTTTAAAACCTTTTTCCTTTATCACAAACTGATTTTATGAAGAAGATATTTGACATTTTCTCCCCCTCAAACAATGACCCTTTTTCTAATTAAAGAGTTGTAGTCGTTGTTTGAGTGGTCAAATGTCTTTGAAAATAATTTTCAGATGAATTTTTGATATTAATGATTTAATTCTGAAAAACAACACCATAGAAATAAGATTTCTCTTATTTTAGCACATAAACACACTGACACGTACACTGAGTGTATAAACAAAGCACGGGTTGTACTGCAAAGTAAGCACAAGCCTTTGAATGAATATGAAGTAATTCATTGCCGAGAAAAATAAATTTCCCATTGTGAGGTCAAGTTTTCTTTTTGAAATACTTTCCTTTAAGATGATGATCGGGTTGCTATCAGAAATAATAGCAAGCCATTTTGGCATGTTTTGAAAGCTTTTGAACTTCTGCTCGAACTTCATTTACAACCTCGTATCATTATTGAATGACATTTCTAAGGCCGTAAATGTTATAGATTTTCAAAAGACATGCCAAAGAGACATATTTTTATATTTTTTTGATTTTTTATTTTCTTTTTGAAAAATTTATATAAAAGAAAAATATTTTTATGTTTTTATGTTTTCTTATGTACATATGATACAGGATATACCGCGAGTAACCACCTTTACTCGTCCTCTTCCTCTGTCAGAGGTTTTAGCGTTTCCAGAGACATGCTTCTCATACCTAGCTTCTTGATCAAGAAATTGAATCTTTCTCTTGGCAAAGGTTTAGTAAAGATGTTAGCTAGTTGATATTCCGTCCGAACAAAGTAAAGTTCCACTGTTCCATTCTCCACATGCTCCTTTATAAAATGGTAGCGTACATCGATGTGCTTTGCTCTTGAGTGTTGAACGTTGTTGCAGCATAGAGCAATTGCACTTTTGTTGTCGCAGTACAGAGGAATCTTATTTAATTGAAAACCATAATCTATTAGCTGTGAATGCATCCATAGGATTTGAGCACAACACCCAGATAAGGCAATGTATTCTGCCTCTGTACTTGAGATCGTAGTGCTCTTTTGCTTCTTGGAAGACCAGCTAACAAGTTTATCACCTAAGAATTAAGTGATTCCTGATGTACTACGTCTAGTGTCCTGACACCCCACGTGATCTACGTCTGCATATGCTGTTAGAGACATACCGGTATCCTTCGAGTACCAGAGACCCATTTTAATGGTTCCTTTTTGGTATTGAAAGATTTGTTTAACCGCATTTAAGTGCTTTTCTTTTTTTTTTTTTTTTTTTTTTTTTTTTTTTTTTTTTTTTTTTTTTTTCTTTTTTTTTTTTTTTTTTTTTTTTTATTTTTTTTTTTTTTTTTTTTTAATTTTTTTTTCTTTTTTTTTTTTTTTTTTTTTTTATTTTTTTTTTTTTTTTTTTTTTTTTTTTTTTTTTTTTTTTTTTTTTTTTTTTTTTTTTTTTTTTTTTTTTTATTTTTTTTTTTTTATTTTTTTTTTTTTTATTTTTTTTTTTTTTTTTTTTTTTTTTTTTTTTTTTTTTTTTTTTTTATTTTTTTTTTTTCGGTAGGCTTTGCTTGATACCGGGCACATAAGCAGACTGCATAAATAAGGTAGGGTCTAGTGGATGTCAGATACATGAGGGATCCAATCATGCCATGGTAAAGTGTAGCATCAACTGGTGTCCCCTGTAGATCCTCACACAGTTTATTCTTTTCCACCATAGGTGTGTCTACAAAATCACTAGTTAGCAAACCATATTTTTTAATAATTTCATAAGCATATTTTGATGTGTTTAGGAAGATGCCTTTGGGACTTTGAGAAATTTGTAATCCTAAAAAGAATGACATCTGCCCCATCATCGGCATCTTGAACTTAGTGGTCCTCATATTAGCAAACTCATTACACATATTGTCAACATAAATTTGTACAGTAATAAGTCGTTTCCTGCTTTCCGTGTGAAGAGCATCAGATCAACTACACCTTTGGAGAAATGTTGTGAAAGGAGGAAACTTGACAGCATGTCGTACCATGCACGTGGTGCTTGTTTAAGACCGTACAGGGCCTTTTTGAGCTTATACACATGCGATGGGTTGTCCTGATCCATAAATCCTTCTGGTTGAGAAACATAAACCTCTTCTTTATGCTCGCCATTTAAGAAAGCCGTTTTGACATCTATTTGGATAATTGTCATATTCGTGTTGGCTGCATTTGCTACTAAGATACGGATGGCCTCTATTTTTGCAACTGGTGCAAATGATTCCTCGAAATCGATTCCTTCCTCTTGCCTGAATCCCTGAGCAACTAATCTAACCTTATTCTTTAGTACCCCGCCAAATTCGTCCGTCTTGACCTTATAAATCCATTTTAGTTTGATCAACATGACTTTAGCTGGACACGGCACCAATTCCTAAACTTGTAGCCTTTTAAATTCATGAATTTCTTCTTGCATTGCATCGATCCATGTATGTTTAAAGTTCTTTGGTTCGACTGAAGTTAAGAAGGCATCAAAATAACAGCACATGGCATCAGTCTGTAGTTGCTTTCTGGTAGAGACAGAACGAGAAGGATCTTTGATTACATTTGTTATAGGATGATCCTTAGTCCATCTACCAAGTGATTCGAATGGAGTGTGGATTGGTCTCACATTAAATGACGATCCTTGAGAAGTCGAGTCTTCATGAAGTGGATCATCATGAAAATGTGGTGTTTTTGGTGATTCTTCAAAACCTTGAGAAATAATTAGAGAATGTTCTTGATATTGTGTTGATGGGATACTTGTTGATGGAGAATCTTGGTCAATTGACGTAGACATAGGTGAATCGGCTAAATCAACAGCTCTTGGTGCAGCAACGATTGGAACTGGAGAGACAACAATAGTTAGAGGATTAAAGTATTCATCGAACATAGTTTGGAACAAACGATCCTAATCATCTCTTGGTGGTAGATTAAGAGGTTGTTGAGGAATAGGGTTTGTAACGAGTCCTGAACTGGATGTTACAGGAGTCATTGATTGAAGCCCGAGTCCTGAACCGAGTTGTTCAGAAGCCATTGCCGTCAGCTCATCAAAATCGACATGGATAGTTTTAATGATTTTTTGGGTATGTCGGTTGTAGATACGGTAAGCTTTTTTCTTGGGTGCATATCCAATGAAAATGCCTATATCAGCTTTAGCTTGAAGTTTGCCCAAATTCTCACTATCATTGTTTAGATAGCAAAGTGCTCCAAAGACATGAAGGTAAGATAGATCGGGTTTTGGTCATGTAAGAGCTCATAAGGAGTTTTTCCATGGCGATGCCGTATAATGGATCGGTTTTGGGTGTAACATGCGGTAGCGACTGCCTCGGCCCATAGAAATAAAGGAGCTTATGCTTAGATTAACATTGTTCGAGCGGCTTCAATAAGAGTACGATTTCACCTTTCAACGACACCATTTTGTTGTGGAGATCGCGCAACTGATGTTTCATGAGAGATACCAACGCTCACATAATAGCTACGCAGAGTTTGATTGACAAACTCAGTTCTATTATCTGTATGAATGTTCTTGACAGTTGCATTCAATCTGACTTGTATCATTTTCAGAAACTTGATTATGAAATCAGAAGCTTCATCCTTTGATGCTAGAAACTTCACCCATGTAAACCGAGAGTAATCATCCACAATGACGAGGATGTACTTTTTCCCATTTATACTTGCAACACGCATAGGCCCACAAAGATCCATGTGTAGAAAATATAGTTTTACCTGATTGGTGTCTTCAGATTTAGGTTTATGTAATTGTTTCTTGCTTTTGCCCAATGCACATGCCAAACACAGATGATCTTTTTCAAATTTCAATTTGGGAAGACTTCGTGCGGGACCATTTTTAGCCAAATGATTAATAGCACCAAAGTTCAAATGTGACAACCGTCAGTGCCATAACCAGGATTTGGTCTTTGAGGCTTTGGACAAGAGAAAAATTAGAGAAGACGTCATCATATCCCCAATTGACAATGTATAAAGGTTGGTTTCCCGAGATCCTAAGAGTAAATCAACACCTTTCATATTACGAATAAAGCACGTGTGTTTTCTGAAAGTTACTTCAAGATCTGAGTCGCAGAATTAACCAACGGAGAATAGATTGTGTCCTAGTCCTTCCACATAATAAACCCTTGAAATTGTTATATTCCTTATCTGATAGTCACCATACCCTATAATCTTTGCAATATGTTCGTTACCGAACTTGACAGTACCGAGAAACTTGTGAACGAAATTGGTGAGCTAAGAGCGATCTCCAATCATGTGCTTTGAGCATCTGGAGTCCAAATACCACAAAACAATTTGGACAACATGAGATCGAAAAGATAAGAAGAAGATGGAGCAACTGAATTATTAGATCCCCAAGATGTATCGGGTTCTGTTTTGTTAGAAATCACAGATTTTGCAATCTTAAAATTGCTATTAGAACCATTAGTCTTAGGTACCTTAAGTCTCCTAGTATAAACCTTAGTTACTATATATTCTTGTGCAACTACTTCTAGAGGAATAGGTTCCCTAAGAGGCACTTTATTAGTGGTGGTAATCCTAGTTAAAGGGCAGGCATTTCCAAGTAAAGTGAAAGTCCTTCCTGTGGGTCTCCAGTTATATCCAATTTTAGTAAACACTTTTCCTGTAGGTTTCCATTCTTCTTTCTTTTTAGCTTTCTTAACAGACTTAGATTTGGAACTCGCATTCATATCAGAAACAAATTCAAGAAATCATAATTCATGTCTAGCATCAAACATAGAACTATTACATTTAACGCACATTAGCTTAGAATTTGTATTTAATTTGGAATGCTGCACATTTGCATTTCCATATGGTTCAACAACATAATTCTGTTTATTCAAACAAGACTTAACTATCCTAGAGTGGTCTTTTACTTTATTCTTCTTCTGGGTACTACTTGAAATTTGCAGGATCCTATCATTCTTTGTATTATATGTAGACTTTGACTTGCTAGATTTAGTAGACCGACTTACTCCTGTAGAAGTTGACACATAATTGTTAGTGGTCTGTTTGGTCTTTGTTTAGAAAGAGCCTAACTGTTTTTAGGATGTGCTTGATGATATGATGGGTTCAGCAAACGTGACTGTTTTCTTTTTGTTGATAAGCGTGACAACAACTAATTTCTCACTAGGTTTGTGAATATCAATGCAAGTATCTCTAACATATCCTAGCAACTCATGAATCAGCTTAACATACTTACAAGCAGAGTAAGATGTACTATCTAAAGGGTTAAGTGATTTGGCTTGTTCAACTATCTCCCTAAGAATAGTAGCTTGTTCCATAGTGTGCTTAAGGTAGTATATGTGAGTTTCCCTATTATTCTTATCCTTAGGAGCCAAAGTTACTGGGTCAAGCTTATACATCTCTGAAGCAATAGTGGTAGCATTTGACACTTGGGCAGCATTGTCAACTATGTCTTTTCCTTTGAATTTCTTAAGATCATTTTTTAATGCTGTTATGACAAAAACCTTTTCCAGAAGTTGAGCATTTAAATCAGTAATTTCAACAGACTTTTGATTTAATTTATTAACCAAAGATTCAAAATGTTCTTTAGAACGAACACGTGATGGTTTAATTAAATCATAGAGTTGTTTATAAGTCTATTTCAAATGCTCATTTTTAGCAATTAGTTTTGCCACCCTTGGTTCTAGATCTATGTTTATGGTCTCAATCTCATCTATGTCCTTTTTCACACTGTTTGTGGTGGAAGTTTTATTCTAACGTTTAATGTTTTCCTTCAACTTCTCAATTGTTGTGTCTTTTGCTTGAAGCCCAGCTTTCAAATTGTTCAATTCAAACAAGTGATCAAATGTAGGTTCAGTTTGGTTTATAGATGTGTCATTCTTTTGAAAAAAAAATTTATTGAGTTGCATTGCAAGTTCAAGAGAAATGCAGTGTTGTTCAAGTTTAGAAAAGCTTTTCGAAAATCTATTATACTCATCTTTTCAACCATGTTGTGTTGTTTGATAAGCTCAGCTTCAAGTTTGAGACACTTGTTGCACATTTCCACATAATTCACAGAATCATTCATAGCAGCAAAAGAATTCACATTCACAGAAGTATTTATATCCATCGAAGATTTCATAACAATATTCACAATATCTTGAGAAATGATTTGATCCAAGAGTCGATCGTTTTTAATCAAAAATTATTTCTTTTGGATTTCAAAGCACTTTTGTCTACAAAATACTGTTGAACAGCGGCTTCCATCGGGTTAAAAACTGTTTGTACTTCCGTTACCTCATTTAAAAGATTTTTATCAAAAACATTAAATAAGTCTTTTAAGGTCTTTAAAAATGGAATTATTTCTTTTAGAAAAACACCTTTAGTGTGTTCAAAACCCCATTCCCCTTCTGTTAAAGCATCAGGTGTAATCCGCTTTTTCACCACATTGTCAAATTGGCCAAGATGGTATTTAAGCTTTTTAAGGCTTGTATTAACCAGGCTTACCTTAGGAAGTTCTCGAGGAGCCTCAATTTTGACAGGCGAAGAAGCAGATTGGTCAGTATTAGGGTGTGAAGTTTGTAACCGTAAAGCTTGTTCAAAAGACTTGTGGGATAAAACATTTACCAAAATCTTCAGATAATCAATTTAACTCAGCATAATTAATTAGTTTAATGTTAACTTTCTTTTCTAAGACCATTGGATCTCTTTGTTTTAAAAGCATCTTGGATCGACTCTCTTCCTCAAGCAGCAAAGTCTCTTCAGAATCAGCAATTGAAATCACATTGGTTTCGTTAGCAATAACACTACCATCATAAAGCATTGTCCTAATCTGCTAAGCTTTCTTAAGATAGAAAGGATTTTGAAAACCAAGAGCTTGTTTTAGGTTGTTATCATAAAAAACTTGTGGTTTCGTGAGCATATGCACGGTTTGCGCGGATTGGCCCATTTTACAAACAATATTGTCTAGTTCTTTAACTTTCTATTCCAAAGCAACTTTTTTATCAATATTCTTAGCTTTCTTTTCCTTGGATTAGTTTTTGAAAACATAAAATGTTTTTGTTAACAATTCCTTTTCCTTTGATTGTTCAGAAAGAGTTTGTTTAAGATAGTTAATCTCTTTTTCCAAATCCGCAAACTGTGCTTTATTCTCCCGAATTATATCATCTATTATAAGCTTTTCTTGAGTACTTCAATCCACATTTTGTCTTTCTTCTAGCAATTTCACCCGTTCTTTGTGTCTTTCAAGCTTAGTAGATAAGGATTCATTGGCAATTAGATTGTCCTTATTGACCTTGTTACAATTAGTTACATGGTTTGACAGTTGTTCAAACACAGATAATATCATGGCATCTTGTTGTGCAGAAGAATTTATATCCTGAACAGCTGCATTTTGTGTTTTAAGCAGATACTGAGAATAAGGAATGATATTACTATCACTTGTTATCTCATTCTCTGGATAATTCACAAGATGAGTTTGTTCAGAATACGATATCTCTTGCACACTTTGATTTAACATATCATTATGAGTGTTTTCAGAGTGAGGTACCTCGGAGAGAACATCTGATCCGTAACTAGACAAATTGGCCATAATAACTGCCTTGGCTATAGAGAATTTGTCACAGTCAGAATCGTATGCATCCAAATCATCTACTTGATAAGCTGCATTGTTTGTAATGACCGTTTGTGTAACTGGGCCTTCTGCAACTCCAGGGTCTGCCAAAAATTCCAATTCCTCCTCATTCAGTACTTTACCAGATCCTTGTGCTTCAACCAGAAGAACTTTATCCCTAAACCATGTAGCATCCCTTTTCCTCTTTAGTTTTGGGCACTGTCTTGCCATGTAACCTTCCTTTTGGAAGTTAAAACACTTCACAACTCTTTGTTGATTTGAATTATTCCCTCATGTTCATGAGATGTTAGCCCTTGTTCTAGAAGTACCAGCAGCAAATGAACTTTGTCTCCCTTGAACTGGTTGAACAGTCACCCTTCCATCATGAATAGTTGCTTGTTGTCTTGGGTTGGAAGAATTTCTTAGCTAATTGTTGGTAGTTGGGAAACGAGATGTGACGATAGTAGACAAAAATGACATCATTTTATTAATGGCATCAATAGGGTCATCTCCTTGCTTAAATGCACGAACTGCTAGACCAGAGTCTATCTGAGGAAATTCAGCAAGATGTGTTTGTTGATTAACTATGGAGACAGTATATTCAATTTAAGGAATGGATTGTGGTTGTGGACAAGCATCTTGATGTACTGTGGATGAGTAACCATTAGGATGCGGTGTTGACGGATAAGTAATTGCACGAGGTGTGGATGGATAAGTAGTTGAGTAATGTTACGTGGGATGAATTGATCCATATTGAGGAGACTGAGATGGTGAAAACTGTTGTTGGAACTAAGGATTGATAAGTGTTGAAGTATGATGGTGTCATTTGATGATTCGCAACTAGTGCAAGTGGATCTTGATTGCGTTCACGCGTAATACGGACTTCATTTGCATAGAGTTCATGTTGTTTAAGATATGCATGAAGCTGATCAAAGTTGGTAGTGTGCAAATCTCTTACAAGTTTGACATCAGTCACAAACTTACTCCATTCAGGTGGAAGACTGTTTAAGAACTTGGTGTTGACCTGAAATTGCTCCAATTTCATTTTGTAAATGTTCATGTCATTGATCATCTGAGTAAATCTCAAGTAATATTGATGAAGTGATCCCCCCTTGATATGAGTAAACTTATCAAATGCATCATACAGTTTACACTCCCTTTCTTGCTTTGTCAATGAGGTACCTTGCATTAGTAGTTGAACTCTTTCCCATAGATCCTTGGCAACTCTGTGATGATTAACGAGTGAATAAACATCAGATGGTAGTCCTTGAAGAATGATATTAGTTGCCTTGAGATCACAATCAGCTTGAATTTTCTCAGTTGCAGACAATTCCTTATATTTCTTTGTCCTGGTCACACCATTTTCTTCAATCGTAGGCCAAATGAGTGGACCATGTTCAACTGATTCAAGTATCATTCTTCCATGCTCTCTGTTTTGCATGTAAAGTTCCATTCTGCTTTTCTAAGAATCATACAGGTGTTTCTCCAACATTGGTGGACGATTGTCACCACCAGAGAGTATCATGAATTCAGCAAGAGTAGACATTGTTACTTTGTTGGTATGTGAAAAGATTATTTGTTGATTGGACAATGATAAGAAGTAATTGTGTTAAAGTGAGTTGATTTTAAGTGTTGTAAGTCTTGATAATACACGGGATTTTACAATTCTTGATTAAACCAGAAAATAACGTTTCATGGGATTTTACAAATCAAAGAAATAAACCGTATAAGTCAAATGTGATTAATTCGCCTCAGAAGAAGAGATTAATTCGCCTTCAACAGGAGATGATTAATTCGCCTTCTACAAGAAATGATTAATTCGCCTTCTACAATAGAGGATTAAATCGCCTTATACTGAAAGGGATAATTCGCCTTGAATAGAAGAATATTAATTCGCCTCTAAGAAGAAGATTAATTCGCCTTCAAGAGAATATTAATTCGCCTTCAAGAAAATCTTAATTCGCCTTCAAGAAAATCTTAATTCGCCTTCAAGAAACTCTTAATTCGCCTTCAAGAAGATCTTAATTCGCCTTCAAGAAGAGTCTTAATTCGCCTTCAAGAAAAATCTTATTTCTCCTTCAAGAAAGATCTTAATTCGCCTCCTATAAAAACGAACTTCAACTTTTCCAAAACACTAAAAGACTCACTTTTTGACATTTTTACTCGAATTTTCTTGTAGAACTTACCTATCTAAGCCTAGTAGAACCTTAAAAATACAAACTTCAAACTTTTTAACACCAAAATGTTCAAATCAAGATTTTGGACACAAAAGTACTTTTCGAACCAATACTTTATCAAAATGAAGATTTTTATGTATTTTCCAAGGTTTTGCTTATACAACTAGATAATACTAAGATAAAGGAAGAAGAAAGTAGTAAACTTTATGGGTTTTAAACCCACAAAAAGGTAAAAACCCTTTGTATTGATCGAACCAAAAGACGAGTAGAAAAATAAGTAAAAACGCACACAAAAATAAACAATATCACCCCATGGCTCTTGATACCAATTGTAAAATATAAGTAATCTTTAAATACACCTATAAGTATAAAGAAATCTAGAGAGAGAAAGAGAGTGGGAGGTTGCTTCTAGTGAGAGAAAGTGAAAGAGAATAATGTAAGATTACTATGTGAATAATGAAACAACCAACACCCTTTTCATAGCATGGAAAAGGGTTTATATACCTACTATGGCTGGTTAAGGCCTTGGATTTCATTGGCTTTCCATGGGACTTAGACTAACAAGCCTACTTAGTTTCCAAATATTGCTATACGAGCTATCTAACGATATTAATGGTAATGACTGATGCTTTCGTATTCCTAACAGATATGTTCCTTCGACTTACAGATGGTAGTGTCTTTAGCTTGTAGCTGAGCTTTCAAATCATTATTTTCAAAATATTCTAGAATTTGAAGAGCATTTTGATTATCATTGTATGTATCCTTTTGAAAAATTTCTTGATTGAATTGCATTGTTAACTCAAGAGAAATGCAATGTTTTTCAAGTTGTGAGTAACTTTTTGAAAGATCATTATATGCATTTTCTTTGTTCAAAAGCTCAACATCAAGATCCAAACACTTAACACAAAATTCACTACTATGCATATCCACATTCACAGAATCGTCAAATAGAGCAGTAGAATTCATCACACACATCATAACATCTTGAGACATGATTTTGTGTAAGAGTCGATCATTTTCAAGAAAAAGTTCTTTCTTATGAATTTCAAAACACTGTTTCTCTACAGAACACTGTTGAACAGCAACTTCCATCTGGTTAAAAATTGTTTGTACTTCCGTTACCTCATTTAAAAGATATTTATCAAAAACATTGAATATGTCTTTTAAAGTCTTTAAAAATAGAATTATTTCATATAGAAAAACAGCTTTAGTGTGTTCAAACCCCCATCCCCTTCTGTTATAGCATCAAGGGTAATCTACTTTTTCACCATGGTGTCAAATTGGCCAAGATGGTATTTAAGCTTTTTAATGCTTGTATTAACTAGGCTTACCTTAGGGAGTTCTTTAGGAGCCTCAATTTTGACAGGTGACAGCAGATTGGTCAGTATTAGGGTGTAAAGTATGTAACCAGAAAGCTTGTTCATCAAAAAAATCTTGTTGTGGAACAAAACGTTTACCAAAATCTTCAAACAATCGATTTAACTCAACATAATTAATTGGAGTAGTATTAACTTTCTTTTCTTTTAACATTGGATCGTTTTGTTTTGCAAGCATTTTAGATTGACTAACTTCTTCCAAAATCAATGTCTCTTCATCATCAATCACAAAACTAGTAGCATGTTGACTAGATATAACACTACTATCATACAAGGTTGGCTTAATCCGCTGAGCTTTCTTGAGATAAAACGGATTTTGATAACCAAGAGCTTGTTTGTGAGTGTCATCATAAAAAAACATGTGGCTTTGTTAACATGTGTACTGTTTGAGCAGATTGACCTACTTTGTAAACAATATTATCCAATTCCATTATCTTCTTTTATAAATCAATTTCTTTATCCATATATTTACTTTCCTTTTCTTTGGATTCATTTTTGAAAACAGTAAATGTTTAGAATAAAGATTCATTTTCTTTGATTTGATTAGAAAGATTTTGTTCAAGTGGGTCAATTTGCTGCTTTTGTGAAGATTTTCCTTAATCATATCTCCATCTTGGGAAATCAAATCATTTTCTCCCGTGTGCTTAAATCAATAATTACGAGTTGTTATAAAAGTTTTGACGCATGTCTTATTTCTTAACGATTCTTTATTCGTGTTTAATAATTAGCAATTTTCCTAAGTGCCTTTTCCTAATTATTTACATGATTAATCATTTGTTCTGACATTTGTTCAATCACAGATAAAATCATTGAATCTTGTTGTGCATACAAATTATTATCCTGAACAGCTGCTTGTTGCGTTTCTTGCAAATATTGAGGTACGTTACCCGCCGATTACCCACGCAGCATCTATCACTCGTTATCTCATTATCTATAAAATCAACAACTGGTGTTAGTTCAAAACCCTGCATTGCATGCACACTTTTATTATCCATATCAGTATGATAGGGTTTAAAATGAGGTACCTCTGAGATAATGTCGAAACCATAGTTGGAAAGATTGGCCATCAGAAACCGCTTTGCATTAGAGGGACCTCATCTGTCAGTCAGATCATAAAGCATCCAACGATCGCTCAGCCAATCTGGCAAGCAGCAGTTGTTAAGAATGGTTGTCTGATAAAGCTTGACCGTTTGTGAATGCCGGGATCTACAAGAAAATGCTAGTTGTTCTCGCATACAAAAATTTGACCGGGGAATTCCTATGCTTCAACCAACATTTCCTTTTCTTTTCCTTAAACCATGCAGCATTCCTTGGCCTCTTAGGCTGAGTGCATTACCTAGCCATGTGTCCTTCACCTTGATAATTATAAAATTTAACCACCTTTGCCTGCCCTCTTGCATTATTTCCCCCCAGAACTAGTAGCATTACCCTTATAGCCAGTACCAGCATAACTTTGTCCTTGCCTCCCTTGAACTTGTTGCACAGTAACCCTGCCGAGGGTTTCTTAGATTAAAGGAAATTCTAAGTTAATTGTTGGTTTAAGGGAACCTCGAAGAAGCTATAACTGTCAGGAAAGCCATTGCCTTATTGAGATATGCAATTGGATCATATCCTTGAGTAAACACAGGAACAGCAAGACCTGAGTCCATTTAAGGGAACTCGATCATTGGTTGTGTTAAAGATCGAGGTGAGTTGTAAGCAATTGGTTGAACGTATGAGGTTTATGATCCATATGAGACTAGTATTGTTGTGATGGTGGAACAGATGAATAACTGATTTTGTGGTTGTGATAGATGAGGTGGTAGATACATTGGTGAGTATGATTGAGGAGAGTGGACTTGTGGAATCATAGTATTTGTTTGTTAAAGAAACTGTGTAGGATTGTATTGAGAGTGATAGTTGTTAAGTTGAGACGGTGATTGATTGTAGTTAGAAAAAAATGCAAGTGTATCTTTGGTCTCGTTCCCGTATCAAGCGAGTTTCATTTGCATGTGCCTCATGTTGTTTGAGATATGAGTACAATTGATCATAGTTTGTAGTATGCAAATCTCTAGCCAACGGTACATCCCTCGCACAACACTTGCTCATTCTCTAGTGGTCGATGTTTAGAAATCACTTTGTATTCACTTGGACTAGTCTCATTGACATATTGATAACATTCATGTAATGGTTATTTGGAGCGCAAATCTCCAGGAGTAAATAAAACTGTTTACAGTGTTTTAATTTATAAATGGGATAACACTTATAAACTCGTCAATTTACATTCCTTTTCTTGTAATGACAATTTTGTGCCCTGCATAAAAAGCTTAACTCTATCCCGTATCTCTTTGGTGACTTTATGATGATTTACTATGGATACAACAATCCGGTGATAGACCTAAAAACGTTGCGTTTAATAGCTTTTAAGATCACAATCAGCTTGGAGTTTCTCTGCAACAGAAAGTTCTTCATACTTATTTGTCCTAGTAGTGCCATCCTCTTCAACAACAGTAGGCCAAACAAGTGGACCATTTTGAACTGAGTTAAGAATCATTCTCCCGTTCTCCCAATTCTCAATGTATAGTTTCATACGGCTCTTCCACGATTCATACAAGGATTTTTCCAACATGGGAGGGGGGGGGGGGAACGTGTTGTTGGCACCGGCATATAATCATATAATTCTGCTAAGTTGTTCAATTTTGAAGTCGATTGAATATAAATGTAGGGAACTAGATAACCTTTTCGGATTGTTTAGTGATTAGTGGTTATTGTGTTGAGTGAGTTTTGTTTAACTGATGTATTTAATGGAATTACACGGGATTTTACCATTTCATGATAAAAACCGAGAAAGAAGTTAATCTTTCATGGGATCTTTACAAATCAAAGAAAAAAACTGTTATCTCCGCCCCCCTCCGCCCTACACGCAATCAAAACATTGTATATAATTCGCCCAACCAGTAATGGTTGTATAAATCTCCCCCACGCTTGAGTCCATTTAAGGGAACTCGATCATTGGTTGTGTTAAAGATCGAGGTGAGTTGTAAGCAATTGGTTGAACGTATGAGGTTTATGATCCATATGAGACTAGTATTGTTGTGATGGTGGAACAGATGAATAACTGATTTGTGGTTGTGATAGATGAGGTGGTAGATACATTGGTGAGTATGATTGAGGAGAGTTGACTTGTGGAATCATGGTATTTGTTTGTTAAAGAAACTGTGTGGAATTGTATTGAGAGTGATAGTTGTTAAGTTGAGACGGTGATTGATTGTAGTTAGCAAAAAATGCAAGAGTATCTTGGTATCGTTCACGCATCAAGCGAGTTTCATTTGCACGTGCCTCATGTTATTTGAGATATGAGTACAATTAATCATAGTTTGCAGTATGAAAATCTCTAGACAACTTTACATCCATCACAAACTTGCTCCATTCTAGTGGTAGACTGTTTAGAAACTTTGTATTCACTTGGACTAGTCTCATTGACATATTGATAACATTCATGTTATTGATTATTTGAGCAAATCTCCAGTAGTACTGATACAGTGTTTTACCCTTTATAAATGAAAACTTATCAAACTCGTCAATTTACATTCCTTTTCTTGTAATGACAATTTTGTGCCCTGCATAAAAAGCTTAACTCTATCCCGTATCTCTTTGGTGACTTTATGATGATTTACAATGGCATACACATCCGGTGGAAGACCTTAAAAACGATGTTTATAGCTTTAAGATCACAATCAGCTTGGAGTTTCTCTGCAATTAAAAGTTCTTCATACTTATTTGTCCTAGTAGTGCCATCCTCTTCAACAACAGTAGGCCAAACAAGTGGACCATTTTGAACTGAGTTAAGAATCATTCTCCCGTTCTCCCAATTCTCAATGTATAGTTTCATACGGCTCTTCCACGATTCATACAAGGATTTTTCCAACATGGGAGGACGGTTGTTGGCACCGGCAATAATCATAAATTCTGCTAAAGTTGTCATTTTGAATCGATTGATTAAATGAGAATAGATAACTTTTAATTGTTTAGTGATTAGAGGTTATTGTGTTGAAGTGGGTTTTGTTTAAATGATGAAATAATGGAATTACACGGGATTTTACATTTCTTGATAAAACCGAGAAAAGAAGTTAATCTTTCATGGGATTTTACAAATCAAAGAAAAACTGTATAATTCGCCCAACCAAATGGTATAATTCGCCCAACCAAATGGTATAATTCACCCAAGCAAATGGTATACTTCTCCCAAGAAAAGTGTATACTTCTCCCAAGCAAAGTGTATACTTCTCCCAAGCAAAGTGTATACTTCTCCCAAGAAAAGTGTATACTTCTCCTCAAGCAAATGGTATACTTCTCCTAAGAAAATTGTATACTTCTCCTAAGCAAATTCTATAAATCGCCCAATTACAAAATGTGTATAAATCGCCTAGAAAGAAAAACGTATAATTCGCTTGAAAAATTGTATAATTCGCCTAAAGCAAAACTGTATAATTTGCCTAAGGTTAAATGTATAATTCGCCTAACATTAAACGTATAATTCGCCTAATTAATTCGCTTAGAGGAAACTGTATAACTCGCCTGTTTAATTCGCCTGATTAATTCGCCTAGAAGAACAAGTATAATTCGCCTATTGTAATACGAAACCCAACTTTTTCAAAACACTTAAAGACTCACTTTTTGATGTTTTTACTTGATTTTTCTTGTACATCATGCTATTCTAAGACTAGTAGAACCTTAAAATACAAACTTTATGGTTTTTAACACAAAAAATTTGAAATTAAGATTCTTGGTATAAAAAAGCTATTTGAAACAAAAAAAAACTCCAAAAAGATGAAATTTTTTGAGTCTTTCAAAAATTTACTTGTACAACTAACCTATACTAAGATAAACAAAGAAGAAAGTTGAGAGCTTTATGGTTTTAAATCCACAAAAGATGAAATCCTTTGTTTGAGTTCGAACTAAACGCACGCCTAAACAAGAAAGAAAAACGCACACAAAACCAAACTAAATCACCCCATGGCTCTTGATACCAATTGTAAAATACATGTATTATCTAATCTCGTAATCTAATAACAAAGAACCATAGAGAGAATGTGGAAGGATGGATACTTTTAGAGAGAGAAAGAAAGAGAGAATATTAGCTTATGTGAAAATGATAAAGTAAACCAACCAACACCCTCTCTAAGCCATGAAGATGGTACTTATACTCTAGTCATGGCCAACCATGGACCCTTATATGGGCTTTCCATGGGGTTTGACCCTTTTACCTATTTAAGGTTCCAAAAACTAACTAAGACCTACGAGCTACATATATTAGGTGTGACTGAGTCTTTTCTCGATTCCTAACAAGAACCTTTATTAAACCTGTCGAATCCTTCTCGGTGATCATTTGAGGATTCGTTGGTGGCAACCTCTTTTGCTTCGATCCAAGTTTAGGTCTTCTCCATCAGACCCTTGTAAGTGGTAGGAAGGTCTATGGATAGGAATTCTACAAGGCTCCTTGTCTTAACGCCATGAACAAAACTGGAAATGCGTTGTTCTTTGTGCAGCCCTAGGATTTGTAAAGTATCATCTGTGTACCGGGTAACGAAGGCTCTGGTACTTTTCCTATCCCTTTGCTTGATATTATGCACCGCTAGATGCGTCTTCGTGAACTTTTTCTGTTGGATAAATGTGACTGGAACTTCGCCTTTAAATCTTTGTAATTGACAACATTGTATGCTTTTTGATCGTTCCACCATATCCAGGTGGAATCTGTAAGAGTATAGGTGAACATATGGCACGCTACATGCATTGACCATTTTTGCATACGAATGACACCTTCGAAGAGGTGCAAATAGTTGTCGGGGTCCCCTTTTCCATCGTAGGAACCTAGATAGAAGGCATCTTTAGTCCTTCTTGCAATGGATAATCCTTAATCCAGCGAACAAATTAAGTCACACAACCGGTAGAATCTCTGAACAAGCCTGTAGGACCATAGTAGGTATGCAGATGCATTTAGTAATGGATTGATGTGTTGTGTATAAAAAGGATAGCTGTTGGGGGAGCACTTGAAGGATACATAGGCCCATAGTGAGTGGGACCATAGTTACTCATAGGAGATTGCAAGGCATATCCTTCATAAGGGTGATAGGCGGAGGCCCTTCTAAAGGAGGGATTATCGCCTTGAGCATGAGAAGGATAGCTCGGAGGTTGACGGTAGGTCATGCCAGCATTAGGTTGGAAATTAAGGTTAACATAAGTAGGTACATGGCCATTAGATAGTTGTAGGCAATTAGGTATGAAATATGGAGCATTATGTGAGAGATGCGTACAGTTAGGAGGGAGATTCCCTCCTGGGTTAGTCGAAGACTGATGGCCTCCATATACAGAGGTCAAAGTTGACTGTAGAGGTTGACCATTCTCATTTCTCACTAGGTGAACTGCGAGGAGCGGAAGAAGGTTTACCTCAAGATTCCCATTGTCTTCTACTCTTCGTTCCAAAGGCCTTCTACCTTCGGATTCCCTATCAACCTTGCTCACATCCCTGTTTAGAGCATCTTCGAATTCTACCACCCTTCCCATTTGCCTTTGGGCCCGTGGGGATCCCGTTCGAAGGACAGGAGTAGTTTCCCTGACACGTGCAGGCCTTGGCTCCATCTATTTTTCTTCGTCATACTTCTCACTGTAATATTCCAGTTCGGTGTAGAGGTCTTCATTGCGCATCTACTTCTTGATTTCCTTTAAAAGGGATTCGAGGACTTCGTAGTTAGCTTTAACAAAGGCTGGGCTAATCATGGGATCAGGGTTAGCCGAAGTGGATGCATGATTGGTAAGTGGCGTATTTTCAAGAATTTTGGCGGTAAAAGTGGAGACGGTTATGGGTGGTAGTTCATTCACGTTTAGACCGGGAAAAGGAGTTAGTGTCGAAAAACCCGGTGGTGGTGTTTCTTCTCTACCGCTTGTCATGCCGAAAAAGTAGGCTAAGTGGTTTGACAGTTATTGGCTTGGTTTTAACGGGACTAATTGTTACGGGTCCCACGGATGGCGCCACTGATTATGCAAATATGGGCACGTCCAGGCTTCGATGGGGATCGAAGAGTTTGAAGGTGGATGTTGGATTGTCAAGCTGTAGATAACCTGTAACAAAACAAATGCAAACACTACGTTAAGTGAAGCGCAGGGGGTATCCCGGCGAATCACCTTCAGCATGATAGTAAGTATGTGCTTTTAATGATGGTAAGTATGTAAAATATGAGTTGAGAGCGTAAACAAACCTGAGGTACATGTCCATGTATTTATAGGTGATGAAAATAGGATGGAACATGGTACTGCACATAAGTCGATGATCGTAGGGGTGTCCCACAATTTTAGGGGATTACAGGGTTAGTGTACCACGATCTCTACCTTGGCAGGAAAGCCTTGGTAGAGAGGGAGAACGTGGGTTTTGACTTGACCAAGTCTTACCTCTGCCCTAGTTTCATCAAAGGTCACACCGCGAAGGGTGTGGGGCTTCGCGTGGCGGATTCTCATACTGGTAACCATCGCGAAGATGATTTTACGCCACCAGAAACTATTCAAAGGTTTCTAGGTATAATTAGGAGTAGATCCCTTTTGAGCTTAAAGGGGAGACCTTCGAGCAGGAGGGGAGGGTAGGTCATCCATAACAAATCATAGTAGTGAATTTGATAAATTGAAATTTGGAAGCTTTTGTGAACAACATGGAATGTCTTATAGCTTGTCGGGCCAGTTTACTTCTCAATCGAGTGAGATTGTTGAAAGAACACATCGCAAGTTAAGAAAGATGAGTCGTGCTATATTAGACGAGCAATCCATCCACAAAAGTTTTAGTGTCATGCACTGGATACAACAACTTACATGTTTAATATGGTCTATATTAGAAAATTCATTAATAAAACACCATACGAAATCCTTAGAAATAGGAAGCCATCATTAGAGTACTTTAGGGTCTTTGGTTGTAAAGTATTTATACTTAACACTAAAGTACATCTCACCAAGTTTGACCCAAAGTCGTACGAAGGTATGTTTTTAGGATACTCTCAAACTAGTAAAGCATACATAGTGCTTAACAAGGAAACAATAAGAATTGAGGAATTCCTAAATGTTACTTTGATGAGAGGTTGCCCGAACCTAAGTCATCTTCTTTGGTAGAAGATGATAGGATTGTTGAACCTGTAGTTCAAAATCCGGTTAGGTCTTCGTCATTAGAAGCTAATGCCTTGGAGCCAGATTATCATAAGAGTCTAAAAGAAGCTAGAGGACACCCGATTGAACAATTAATTGGTAAGTTAAATAAGAGGACACTTAGGTCTAAGACAAAACAAGCTTAGGATTTTCGCATGACATTTTCAAAAGTCCAAATTGCACAAGTCTAGTTGAGGTTGTTCATGGTTGACAAGCACTATAGGATTTTGATTTGAGCGAGTAAGGGGTCAAAAATAAGAGTAGAAGTCTAGAGGTTGTTTGCGTACCTTTTTAGAGATATTTATGCTCTTTGAGCTTATGTGCTTATGTGCTATGTGTTAGGACTTATGTGAAAGACATGGAAGTTAAGCAACATTGTTGTTTTAACGAGATATGTTAGGATCTAGAACTAGATAGATCTTCTAGCCTTTGAGAATGTATAGTACTTATGTAATCACAAGCACATACGTGAGAGACTCCAGCAAATGTTTAGGCGGAAACTAAACAATTCAATAAAGAAGAACAAAATGAACAACGATCCTCTATGGATCTTTCTATTGATAATAAATTGATTTTGTGCTTTTACAATCGGTGCCAATCCCTAATGCTAAAGGTTTCTTTTATAGAGAAGAAACCCTAAATTGGTCAACAAGAAAACTAAAATTTCGTAAGAGATATGCATCAATATCAATCTCTTCCTAATTTATCTCATTCCTATATTAATGAGATAATACTAGAATATAACTATCTCTGTCAGCAGGAAACTAATGAGATAATTTATATTAATGAGATAATACTAGAGTATAGAACTCTGTCCTGGCACGTCTACGAACCGACCTCTTACGCCTAAGAGGAACCTCCGCCTCTTCGCGTTCCTCTATATCCTCGACATAACCAGCAGAAACATAATCAGCAGGAACGTTACTTGAACTACCAGCAGGGAACACTTAATCGATCAAGCAAAGCGAACATCTCTAACAGCAGAAACGACACTTAGTCGTTTTCAATAAGTTCCAACAATCCTCCCCTAAACTTGGTGTTGACTCCGTTAAAACCAAGTTTCTAGATAGATCTTCTCGAAGCAAGAGGATTGAAAAACAGCAGGAACAAAGTAAGCAGCAGCAGCAACACAAGCAGCAGAAACTAGAGAAGGCACAGCAGCATCAAAAGAACCAGCATGATCTCGATGAACAGCAGAATCAAATGAGGCAGCAACATCTCTAAGCAGCAACTTCCAGACTTTGCAGCAACAGCACCATTGACAAGTATGTACATCAAATCAAAAAATTTTAGTCTATTCTCATCACTTCCAGTGTTGTTTTAACTCCTGTATGAGAGGTTAATCAATTGAACAAATGTAAATGGATTTGATGTCTCTTTACCAGTTAGCCATTACCTCAGGAGTATTCAGTTCTTTGGCCACCATAAAGTGTATGTCCATGGTCAACGTGAGAACCAATTCAACTCTCAGTACTTTAAACATTGTGAGTTGAATACCATATGGTGTTGGGCAAACCATTACAGCCATCAACGGATATGATATGGCCTTTACCTGGTACCGTTGATCAGGGCAAGTATCCTTTGGCTCCTAGAAAAGGTAAATTCCCCATGGTGGATTGATAACCAAAGTCAACTCTTTGTACATGAAATATGTGAGTTGATATACCAGCCACTTTTGGTGATAAAAAGTTTTTGTCACCATCAATAGGGATTTGCATGTCTTTTACCATACCATAATCTTTATGGACGAAAAAAAAAAAAAAAAAAAAAAAAAAATAGAAAAAAAAAATAAAAAAAAAAAAAAAAAAATAGGCAACTCTTCGCTAAACAAGCATGGTGAGTTGAAAAACCATACAAATTTTAGTAATTGTCAAGCTATACACGATTGATGAAGTCTTTACAGAGCCGTTTGCACCTGGACTAGCCATTTTTCAACGCAATAGGAATATGAAAATGAATACCATCCGAGGTTTTGTAACCTGGCAACCATCACGGATTTTAGGTACACACAAAGCCTTTGCAATGGTGACCAGATCTTTCTCGGCAGTTAAGCCAGGTTAGCTGAAAACCATTTTCGAGCAGTGCAAGCACTAACACCAAGTGATACAACAAAAGACGATCAATACAACTAACTAAGATTTTTTTTTTTTTTTTTTTTTTTTTTTTTTTTTTATAACAAGAAATACAAAGAAACATTGAAAAGAAACACTA
Organism: Tanacetum coccineum; assembly: GCA_026074375.1. Lineage (NCBI taxonomy): Eukaryota > Viridiplantae > Streptophyta > Magnoliopsida > Asterales > Asteraceae > Tanacetum > Tanacetum coccineum. The sequence goes on from BQNB010010666.1 coordinate 32,221, forward strand.
ACTAAATAACAACAAACTTACATAGGAGCAGAGGCAAGACACTCATAGGAATCCCGGCAGAGCCATCCTGAATCCGTTTGAGTAACACTTCCATGCAACACACAACATCCCACAGTATGAGGGTGTAACGTGGAGCCTGTGGCGTAACATCCTTTCAAAGCAGTGGAGCCCGATCGGATAAAACTTGTCCACAAACATATACACCGTATTTTCCCATTCTTAAGTCCAGTACATGAACAGGAGTCTGGGATATAACCTCCAACCACTCACAACCATTCATCTTGTGTTCTCCAAAAATCTTCCACAACAACAGAAATGAAGGGACTGACACAACAATTAACATCCCTCCAGAGAGCCAAACCAACATCCACATCTGGAATCAGGCGAAAATACCGATCATCCTTAGCGACGTAAAATAGAAGATCCACACGATAGTCATGAGGTAGCAACTCATTCCAGGTAGAAAAAGTCTTGTGGCCGTCGATTTTCCTGATAATACACATGATAAGTAAGTGTTACGAAGCGGGCAACGCACATCTCCCAATCTTTTTAAATGCTCCATACAAATAGGAGGAAGATAATCCTCATATCCACATCAACTCTCACCCTCAGACTGAGGAAGTCGTCACTGGTCTAATCCCACAAAGAGGTATCACACTTCGCACCCCCCGAAGTTTCTACGAGACCGAGGAGGAGAAGAGGCAGATTTCAGAATGGTTCAACCTTTACCCGTGAATCAACAATCTCATCATCTGGATTTTGTCCACAACCACACACCACACAAAACATAGTGACTCCGCGAAAGAAGAATCTCAGCTAGAAATTCATCATGCCGAGTCCGGTTCAGCGCAACGCATACAGCCCCTATCTGCTCGTCCTCATCACATCCCAAGAAAAATCATTAATTTCCTCCTGGTGTGGGTTCAAACCAGAACATCAATTGGTAAGTGATCAGTAGAGCCGGTGACGGGAAAACAATCGTCAGAATCTGCAAATGGTGAAATTTCAAGCTCATGATGTGAAGCAGCAGAATCCATTGCTGCGAAGTAGAAAATTGGAATCATACCAGTAGTATCAAGTGGACCACCAGCAGTATCAGGAACAGCAGAACCAGACATAGGAGGAGCCGATCCAGCAGGATGAAAACTACTACCACCAGCAGAATCATGATCATCAGCAGGTTGTGTGGTAGCAGCAGGAACAGTAGAAGGCTGCGAAGAATCGCGTTCAACCCGTTGTCGTTTAGACGGAGGCTCAGTAATAGCAGGTTTGGGTCGAAATAGATTATACTGAGCACTCAACAAACGATCCTTTTCAAGACATCTGCAGATATTCTCGTATTCTTCAATCAACTGTTGTTTCGACATAGCCTTGACAGCTTTCATAGTGATAGTACCATTATGAGCTGCACACCACTGATTTTTAACCAAGGTACGCATCATTTGGGTGACTTCAGAGTGCTTTAGCGGCTTCCCCTTGAGCGCTCTATAGCGTAAATCTGCCAAGGCTCGCTTCTTCCGTTCCTTAATGGCAGTCATGCGCTCAATAAAGTTGTCTTCGTTGACATCAGCTCCCAACAACTCACGTGCCAATGCAGGATTTGTACCAACTTGCATCATCAAAGTCAACCAGTCCGTGTCTGTCATACGCAGCAAGAGTTCATCTAATTCCTTCGCACGCTGCTCAGAAACAAGAGGCACGTCTGCCTGAGCCAAATCCTCAGCCTGTAACTGCTGGACCAACCGCGCACTTGCCTGTTCTTCTTCGAGGCGTTGCCTGGCCTGTGCATCCTCTGCAAGAAACTCAGCAGGGATCTCCAAATCAGGCATGGGAGCCTTTCCCTTATCAGCACCAACAGACGGACCAGCGGATTCAGAGATATCCGCTTGAGGAAGAACATCAGTAGAACGAGGAGCATGGAACTCTGTCCTGGCTCGTCGATAAACCGACCTCTTACGCCTAAGAGGAACCTCCTCCTCCTCGCGTTCCTCCATATCCTCAGAGGGAACAGTAGCTTGATCGTGACCCAGAGCTTCAGATGCCATACGTGATAATCCTTCAAGGTCAACCTCATCTTGAATATCCACATCCCCTTCTGTGGCAGGAGCATCACCCACCAACCGTGCTGTCCTCAATTGTTTAACCGTTCGCTCCAACTTCTTTACTCGGGATACAAGTGTCAAAATTGCTCCCCCCATGATTTTCTTTGAGGTTCCCAACTCAGTTTCCAATGAGTCTATCCGTCCCATACACCTGTCAATCTTTGCAGATAAACTTGTTAGAAGTGCAGGGTCCTCTGCCCTACCAGCAGCATCGGCTGTTGGTGTAGGAGCATCATCAGGCCCAGCATGTGTCTCCTCATGGAATCCACCAAGAATGGTCTCATCTTCCATGGAATTGAGATTAGTAATGTCTTCAGGCTCAATATAGTTGGCAGGCCTAGGTAGGGGACCAAAGATAACGGATTCCTCAAGAGCAGGGTCAACAAAATCATAGGGACGGGGCGGTGGGCCAAAAATGATTGGGTCAATAGAATCAGGGTCCACATATCCAGCTGGTTTAGGGACAGGACCAAAAACTAATGGCTCCTCAAGACTCAAAGTCTGTGCGGGCGGGGTAGGTGGTCTAGGTGCAAGAACAGAAGGCCATGGTCTCCAGTCAGTACCAGGTGAGACAGGGTTAGGGACTACCCATTCTGTCTCAGGCTGCCTCTCCGGTGTTGTTTCCCTAACAGGGGAAAACGGAGGAGGGTGAGGTACAGGGTGTGCCACAGCTGGACTACCAGCAACTGCATGGGCAGGAACATTTTCCTCATCAGCAGCATCATTGCCAGCAGCAGCAATGGCAAGCATGGGTGGTGTCAAAGATATTGCCTCTCCCTCCCATTTTAACTTCATATTAGAAAACAGTTTCCGAGTAAAACCAAAAGTGGGTCGAGGGGTTCGGTCAGCTGTCTCTATGGCCACAAGCATTTGTAAAAACCGTGGGTACATTAAAAATTTATGTCTTGTAGCCTTAACATTCGCAATCATCCCTTCTAAGATAAAGCGTGAAAAATTATAAACCCTACCAGTCGATAAACAAATAAGGGCTGTGGCAATGGAACTTGGAAATTGATTCCAACTTCCAGCCTTAGGGCTCAGACAATGCAAAATGGTATGCACCAGAAATCTCCATTGAGGAGAGAGATGGTGCTTAAGAAAAGTAAGTGTTCTACCTGGCGGATACCCAATAGCCCCCATACCCGCAAAAATATCATCAATTTGCATGTCAAAGATGCCATTGGCATCATCAAGTTGTAACTGAGCCCTAATGAGCGACTCAGTCACGACCACCTCACGGCCGTCAATAGCTGCAACTAGGTCATGAGACCCAGCAGCATTTGGGCGGACTGTAGCTGTTGCCCAAAATTGTTTGACCAATGAGTCAAACACGACCGGAGGGTCATGTGTTAAGGCGTACCTCAATGGAGAGTGGTCCAAGTAGCTGAGGATATCTGTGAAGTCCTCGGAACCTCTTTCCCTCCCCAAGTAAGCGATTCTGTTGTGATCATCTTTGTACTGGAGTGCCGCCATTGGTGATTAATGAATGTAGGTTGAAGAAACAAAGTATACAAAGGTAAAAGATTTGGGTGTATGTGTGTGTGGGAAAGATGAAAAATTGATTTGGGATTAATTAGGTTAATTGTGTCCAATGTGAAAAGATAACCTGTTAATTTGATTGGTACAATTTTAACCTTGGAAGTTGAAGTAATTGAGTGAAAAACAACTTGTACCGCCGGGTCAGACAAGTTGGAGACCAGCCATCCATCTACTAAGATTTAAAACGAAAAACTATTCAACTTCTATTTTTAAGACCAGCAGGTAGAAAGTCAAACAGCAGGAACAAGTCTTAAAAAAAAATCCATCAGAAACGAAATCAGCATGCAAAATAGTAATTAGCAGCCACAAAATATCAGGCAGCAGATACATTATTACACCAGCAGGAAATGGGACTACCAGCAGCAACAAGTGATGGTGGCCCGAGAGCCACCAATCAGCAATATCAAACTGAGCAACATCAGAAACAGGTTACTACCAGCAGAAATAAGTCAGCAGCATGAATAGATGTATTGGCAGCATAAACAACTCCAGCAGCATGAATATATTCAACCAGCAGAAAGAGTCATGCAACAGCAGAAACCATGCAGACAGCAGGAACATACACCCTATCAGCAGAAACGAATCCACCAGCAGAAGTATGCCCACCAGCAGGTACACGGAATCAGCAGCATAATCCATAGCTACCAGCAAAAACAAAGCATCCAGCAGGAAGGATAACTACCAGCAGAATCATAGTACTACCAGCAGAAACCAATCGTCCAGCAGAAAGGATAGCTACCAGCAGAACCATAGTACTACCAGCAGAAACCAATCGTCCAGCAGAAAGGATAACTACCAGCAGAATCATAGTACTACCAGCAGAAACCAATCGTGCAGCAGGAAAGATAACTACCAGCAGAACCATAGTACAACCAGCAGAAACCAATCGTGCAGCAGGAAAGATAACTACCAGCAGAACCATAGAACAACCAGCAGAAACCAATCGTGTCAGCAGGAATAAGGTACAACTAGCAGCAGTATTGACTACATACAATCACAAGAAAAATAGTATCCCACAAAACACCATATCCACCTGCAAGAAAGTTAGAATATACAGTTATACAACAACAAGCCTCCCCTTAGGCTTATACCTCCCCTCAATTCACGAAAGAGGGATTCACCATCCCAATATGGACCACCAGATACACAAATCTTGGGCCATCAAATGCCTTTGTCAGTAAATCAGCCACATTGTCATCGGTGTGGATCTTCAGCACTTGAATCAAGTTCTTCTCATTTGCATCTCTTATAAAGTGATGCCGAATCTCAATATGCTTGGTCCTTTGATGAAAGACTGGGTTCTTCACAATGCATATTGTGCTCTGGTTGTCGATGAAGATTTTGGTATTCATGAAGTTGAAACCATAATCCAGCAACTGGTTCTGGATCCAAAGAACCTGAGCACAGCAGCTAGCAGCAGCAACATACTCGGCCTCAGTGGAAGAAGTGCCACAATAGTCTGCTTTTTGCACTGCCATGAAATTAACCTAATCCTGACCAGAAATTGACATCCACCTGTAGTGGGATTTTTCCTTTCCACATGAGTACAAGAATAATCATGTCATGTAGGCTTCCAACTGAAGGAGAATCTTTAGGGTACCACAAGCCTAATTTTGGGTTGCCATTTTGATACTTTGAAAATTTTCTTGACTGCATTTCAGATGAGAAGGTCAGTGGGAGTAATTGATGTTCTTGAATGCACTACACTGCAAACATTATGTCAGGTCTTGAAGCTGTGAGATACATAAGTGAACCAATCATGGATCGGTACAAATGTACATTAACTGGAGGATCAGTTTCATCTTTCAATTTGGTCTTTGCAGCTTCATAAGGTGTTGTTGCAGTTCTTACAGATTCCATGTCAAACTTTGTAAGCATGTCTTTAACATACTTGTCTTGGCTGATAAATATACCATCAGGCAACTGTTTCACCTGTAGACCTAAGAAGAAAGTCATCTCTCCCATAGCACTCATTTCAAATTCACCTTTCATCAACACCTCAAAATCGTCACACCAGGCTTTATTGGTTGACCCAAATATGATGTCATCCACATAAACCTGTACCAAAAGTATATCCCTGGAATCTTTCTTGATGAACAGTGTCTTGTCAATAGTCCCTCTTCTGTAATTGTGTTGTAACAGAAAAGCCGACAATCTTGCATACCAGGCTCGAGGTGCTTGATGAAGTCCATACAAAGCTTTAACCACTCTGTATACATGCTTTGGGAAGTAGGGATCTTCAAAGCCTTTAGGCTGAGTGACATACACTTCTTCTTCAATTTCTCCATAGAGAAAGGCACTCTTAACGTCCAGCTGATATACCAGAAAGCCCATATAAGAAGCAAAAGCCAAAAACAGTCTGATAGCCTCTATTCTGGCCACTGGTGCAAATACCTCATCGTAATCAATGCCCTCCTCTTGTCGGTGTCCCTGTGCAACCAACCTTGCTTTATTCCTTACAACTATACCTCTGGCATCCCGCTTGTTCTTCAAAATCCATTTTGTCCCTATTGCATGTTTGCCATCAGGTAAAGGGACAAGTTTCCATACTTGCTGATTGATGAACTGTTGCATCTCTTCTTGCATAGCAGCAACCCAATCAGGATCCTCAAGTGCTTTAGCTATACTGGTTGGTTCTAACTGAGAAAGGAAGCAACCAAACAGACAATGAAGTTGATCTGTATGATTGGTCCTTTGTTGATTTTGAATATATCCAATGAAAGCACTTTCACCAAACTTGGATTTTTGAGCTCTGCTTCTTGTCAGAACTGGAGAAGCGAGATCACCAAGAATCTGTGACTGAGGATGAATTGTATTCACCCTTCTTGTAGGAACATGATTCACTTCCACAGCAGGTGCTAAAATTTGTAAAAGAGGTAGCATAAAGGGTCATCATCATAAGAGGAAGATGTGAAGATGCCAGATGAGAGTTGATCCTTGCACACATCAGAAGGGACTGGAAATGAGGGTAGTGTTTTTCACTTGAGGCCACTGATTGACCAGGAGGGAAGTGTAGACTATCAGATTGTACAGGAATGAATGTTAGAGCTGAAACAGATGTTTTACTGACATGCAGAATTGCTCCTTACCAGCAGGTTCATAACTACCAGCAGGTGGAAAACTACCAGCAGGAATACCACCAGCAGAAGTACTACCAGCAGATACACCACCAGCAAAAGTACTACCAGCAGATACACCACCAGCAGAATCAATGCCAGCAGGATTCCTATTAGCAGAAACATGTTGGTTTCGAACTTCAGCTTCAGCTTGACTTAGTATTTCTGCTGTTTCTTGTGAGAAAAAATAACCATATCGTTCAGCTGCATCCTTAGCTTCATATTCTTGTCTTTGAAGCTTAGCAAGCTCTTCTGCATAATCTGCATTGCGTTTCATAACACTAGGACCGTTGCTTGATGAAGGACCTGCAAAACTGTTAGAAGGAAATGAAGGAACCACTATCATTTGTTCATCCACTTCTGAATCTGAGTCAGTATCTTGTGTACCTGCATTTATGTTAGTTTCTTGTGTACCTGCAGGTTTGTTAGTTTTAAAACGAGTATAACCTAATGAATCAGTTAAATAGTCAAGGTCAAAGTACCACTCATGACCAATTCCCTGATTATTGGGTTTATCTTCTAAAAATCTCAGATTCATGGTTTCCTCTATCCTCTTGTTTGTTAAATTATAAACCCTATAGGCCTTGCTATTGGGAGCATAACCAACAAGATAGCCTTCATCAGCTTTTCCCTCAAATTTTCCCAAATGGTCACTTGTATTAAGGATAGTTACTTGACACCCAAAAGGTTTAAGATGGCCTATCTGAGGAACCTTCCCAGATATCAATTCATAAGGTGTTTTATTATGGGGATTAGTAATAGACACCCTGTTTAAAACATAGCAAGCCGTGCTAACAGCCTCAGTCCAAAACATGGTAGGTAATTTAGAGTCAGCCAACATGGTTCTAGCAGCCTCTATAAGAGTCCTATTTTTCCTCTCAGCAACCCCATTCTGCTGTGGGGTTCTGGGATTACTATAGTCCCTTTTAATTCCCTTTTCCCCACAGAGTTCAATAAGTTTTGCATTTTTGAACTCTGTCCCATTATCACACCTTATTCCTTTAACCTTTTTATTTAGCTGGTTTTCTATTAAGGCAATAAATTCTTTAAGGACATAAAATGTTTCATCCTTAGTACCCAAAAAGAAAGTCCAAGTAAACCTGCTAAAGTCATCAGTAACCACTAAGGAGTAGTACTTCTGGTCAATACTCCTTATATTGGTAGGACCAAAAAGGTCCATATGCAGCAATTGCAGAGTTTCAGTAATAAGTCTCTCAGCAGAAATATGCTTGTAAGAAGCCTTATGTTGCTTTCCTTTGTTGCAGGCAACACAGTTGTGTTCATTGGTGAACACCTTGAGAGGTAACCCATCAACCAGACCTTCCTTAGCTAACTTGTTGATTGTTTTGAAGTTCACATGAGCCATCCTTCTGTGCCATCTGGTGGATTCATCCAAGGATGCTTTTGCTACTAAACAAGTAACATTTTGTTCTGGTTGTAGGTCTGAGATGCTGAAGGTGTAGAGATCACGTTCCCTAGGAATTCTGAGTACCACCTGACTTTCATCAGGTAATTGGAATTCTTCTGTAAGCACCAAACAATCAGTGTCTGTGAAGAGAACTTTGTTCTTTTTATCACAAATTTGTGATACAGAGAACAAGTTAAAGTGTTGCAGCTCTTCAACATAGTAGACATTTTCAAAGTCAAGCTTTGAAGTCTTTATGGTGCCTTTTCCTGATATTCTACCATCTCCACCTCCAAATTTGACAATGCCTCCCTTGACCTGCACAAAATCATCAAGCTTCTCCTTGTTTCCTGTCATACTTCTTGAGCAACCACTGTCAACTATACCTATGTCATTATCTGTACTAGGATCACCCTACAAATCATACAACAAAAAAACATTAGTACACTTGAGAGACCCAAGCCATTTCTGACTTGAGCCTGCCTTGTGGATCATTAAGTGTGAAACCATGTGGATTGATGAGATCCATCATTACTCTTGGACCCCCAAAATTGTGGTCTTTTATTCCTCCAAGAGTAACCTGCTGAGGTCTTAACAGCAGTACCCCATCGTCCCTTATTCATATACATAGGGTCATATAAGTTAGGCCAATACATATTATTAAAATATACAGATGATGGTCTGAAATATGGTCTAGCAGCAGGATTAAGCCAACCAGCAGAAACTGGTCTACCAGCAGAAACAGGTGCTGGTCTTTTAGACCAACCAGCAGGATTTGGTCTACCAGCAGAATTGACTGCTGGTCTGTTTCTACTAGCAGCAGGATCAGATCCACCAGCAGTAACAGATGCTGGTGAATTCCTACTACCAGCAGGAACAGATGCTGCTTTAGATTTACAAGGGACAGACTCAACACAATTATAAAAGTCACAATCTTTAATCAAATGCAATTTACTACCACAAACAAAACATTTCTTAACACGCACAGAATTGTTTTTACACACATTCCTATTGTTCATTCCACTTTTATTACAAAAGATCCTAGGAGATTTTACATTCTCCAAACAAGAAAAACTAGGACTGCCAGCAGTGGAATTTGGGTCTTCAACATCAGACTCTGGCAAAGTCTTGATATCAACAGCAGGTGGGAAGTCTTTGGTCTTGGTCTTGAGGCTTGAATCACAGGATGCATAGGTCTCTGAGTCTGAAGACTTGTCACTGTTATCACAAGAGACAAAGTCATTAGATTCTGAAAGAGTTTCAGAAGTTTTATTATCAGACTTTGACCCATAACTTACCTGTGTTTCCTCTATGTCAGACTTGTATGGGGTGGGCATATAAGTTCCAGTGATGGAGGGAGGAACTGCATGCATCTCCCCAGCCTTGACAAACCATGAGTAAAGAGGTTTAACCTCCTCAACAGGTTCTGGGTACATGACACTAGGTGTAGACAAATCAAACACTTCGTCTTTTCCAAAGTACTCTTTAAATCCTAGACCAATTTTAGTTCTTGTAGACATAGAGCTATTTATCAACTTTTTCAAGTTCTTGGAAGACTCCTTCCACTTTTCAAATCTAGCTAATGTCGCTTCAAACTTAACTTCCCATTCTTTCTTTTCTTTTTGTGCCTGATCATGTAATTTTTTAGTATAACTCAGTGTGTTAGTGGTGTTTTCTAGATTAGCAGATAAAATCCTAATCTTTTCTTCTAATGCAATCTGAGTTTTATGGTACCAATCATTTTCTTTTGTGATTCTAATGTTTTAACAGCATTCTGATATGCCTGAACTTTAATGTAACAATCATTATACAATCTATCAAGATTATTATACATATTATTAAGATCATTAATTTTAGAATCACAGCCAAGGGGACAGTTTTGTACCTTAGGAGAAATCCCCATCATACCAAACTCAGCAGCAGCCTCAGAAACATCAGCACCACCATTATCAGCATGAAGTCCAGCCATCATCCCATATACCTTCTCAACCTCACCAGTCTTGTTTTCTGCCGCATGATCCGACCAATTCACCATGGAATCAACTGAGACCAAAGCTTTTGGTTCGTCTGTTTTAACTTCTGTGACCTTAAAAGCAGAATACCTGGCCTTATCATCAACTGTCTTCACATTACATTCCCTAGCAAAAATGTCCCAATTGAAAGCAAATTTAGCATCCCTAACCTTCCTTCTGTCAAATCTGGCAGGTTGCTGATTGTTTTAGTTATACTTTTCGTCCTGCCTTCTTCTCAAATCTGTTAATCCTCAAGGAGAGCATAGCCATTTGCCACTTTAAATCCAATTCTTCCATCTCCAACTGATCAACCTGGTCAAAATCTTCATAGATCATATCTTGATCTGGTTCATTTTCAGCAACAAAAGAATGAAAAACACATTCCATTATGCTGTCAGAACGACCAGATGTCTGAGAAACTGATGGAACAATACTCTGTTGATTAGAATAATTAAGCTTTGAGCCAGAGCTGGCAGCTCCGATGAAAGCAGAATGAGTGGAGCGAGAAGCAGCTTTCACACCATAACTATGACCAATTCTGACATCAAGTTCATGTGAATTAGTTTGTTTAAAGGTCATCAAAGCTCATTGATTCAGACACCTCTTGTTTTAATGCCAAGGCAAACTTGTGACCACGAAGAGGGAAGTGCTCTTAGAAACTTTAGGTTGATGTCATCATTGTCTGGCCTTGCCTGCACTTGATTCAACTGGATCAGAATCTTCTGAAACCTGTCATAACCCTTATGTAGGCCTTCTTCTTCTGTCACAGAGAATTCTGTAAACTGCTGTTTGAGCATGTCTTCTCTCATCTTCTTTGATCTCTTCATTCCACCAAAACTAGCCTTAACTGCCATCCAAATTCCCTTGCATCTCATAATGTTGATAAATCGGGATTTGATCTTCAGGTAGAGCCTGAAGCAACATGGTTCTCTCACCTTTTTCTCCCTTTGTACAGCAACATGTCATAAAGGTGTGACAGGCAGGATTGTAAATTGTATTTCCTTTCGCATTTTTCCCAAACCTCTTTGGATGTTCCCTTGCTGAACAATCCTCAAAGATTATGATCAGCATTTCTTGTTTACAGTACTCCATCTTTCATAGCCCATATCTCATATTTGTCCTTCTCCAGATAAGGAAATTTTGCATTGTTGGCAGAGATAGAGGCTGTTTGGAACTGTTGAAACTGTTGTGACTGGACATTGTTAGGGTACTGTTGACCAGTTTGGTTGGTCTGAGTAGGTTGAGTCTGTTGAAAGTGAACAGCAGGTTGTGAGAAGATAGATTGATTTGGTTGTGAGAAAGCAGGTTGTGAGAAAGCAGTTTGAGTGAATGTAGGTATTGGTTGTGTGGGTTCAGGTATGAAAGATTCCGAGGTATCATCTTGAGTAAACGAAGGTGAAGCAGATGGATTAGGTTAGGTTAAGTAAAATGTTGGACTGAGTAGGGTATAGAAGGCATGGGTTTGAAATAGTTAATCCGGTTAGAGAAACAAATGTTTTGTTGTGTAACAAGTGATTCTTCTTTATCAGATGCTCTCTGCCAGCTTGATAACCACTTGTTAGGATCTAGAAACATAGTAGATCTTCTAAGGCCTTTGTGGTTGTATTAAGTACTTATGTATCACAAGTATAACGTGAGGGACTCTAACAATGTTTAGGCGGAAACTAAACTATGTGTATAAAACGATGAATATATTAAATAACACAGAATCCTCTATGGATATCTCATATTAATCATAAATATTTTTGTATTTCAGTAATCGGGTGCCAAACCTAATGCTATAAGGTTTTCTTTTTTAGTGAAGAAACCCTAAATTGCTCAACAAGATTCCTAAAAACGCGTAAGAGATATACATCAATCTCTTCCTAATATATCTCATTTCTATATTAATGAGATAATTCTAGAATATAACTATAATTCCTTAATTACATTAATCACGTCATTAAATAAGATCAGCAGATTCTATCTCTGTCAGCAGAAACGAGAACATGACCAGCAGAAACATAATCAGCAGGAACGACTTAATGCCATCAGCAGAAACGAACATCTCTAACAGCAGAAACGACACTTAGTCGTTTTCAATTATTCCCAACAACATCAGCTCCCAACAACTCTCTTGCCAATGCAGGATTAGAACCAACTTGCATCATCAAGTTCAACCAGTCTGTTTCTGTCATACGCATCATGAGATCGTCTAATTCTTTGGCGCTCTTCAGAAACATTGGCAAGTATTACTGAGCCAAATCATCAAGCCCGTAACCGTTGAAACAACAGCTCACTAGCTGTTTCATCTTCATAAGAGTTTCCTGGACTTTGGGGGTGGGCAATAAAATAATCCTCTGCAAGAAACTCAGCAGGTATATCCAAATCAGGCATTGGAACCTTTCCCTTATCAGCAGCAACAGAAGGACCAGCAGGTTCAGGGACTGCTGTGTGAGGAAGCACACCAGCAGAAGGATTAGCTTGAAACTGCTCAAAGGCTGGTGGGGAAAACTCCTGTCCTGGCACGTCGATAAGCAAAAACGCTTACGCTTAGAGGAACCCCTCCGTTTCCGTTCCTCCACATCCTCAGAAGGACACAGCAGGTTCATCATGACCTAGAGCTGTAGATGCCATACGGGATAATCCATCGTGGTCTTTGTCAATACTGATGATCACATACCGTCTGATGACTGAGCATCAACAACCAACCGTGTTTCCCTCAAACCTGTTTACAACGTTCTTCTCTAACTTCTTGAATCTAGAGAAAGAGTTAAAATAGCAACCCCATATAGTTTCTTCGGGGGGTGAACTTTTTTTTTCCAGCTCAAGTTTTTTTTTCAAGTGTCACATATCGTCCCATACAACCCCCCCCCCCCATCCCCCCCCCCCCCCCCCCCCCCCCCCCCCCCCCCCCAACCCCAACCCCCCCCACACCCCCCCCCCCCACCACCCCCCCCTGTCAAGATTTGTAGAATAAAACCAATAGTAGAGAAGGGTCCTCTTTACCTACCAAGCAGCATAGGTGTTGGTGTGGAGCATCATCGGGTCCGAAAGGTGATCCACATGGAATCCAACATTAGTGGTGTCATCTTCCATGGAAATGATATTTATTCAAGGTCCTCGGGCTCAAGATAGTTGTCAGGCCTAGGCTGAGGACCAAAGATAATGGGTTCCACAAAGTCAGGATGAACAGAACCATGAGGTCTGGGCTGTGGGCCAAAAATAATTGGTATCAATAAACTCCAGGGTCCACTATACCCTGCTAGGTCTGGGTTCAGGGCCAATAACATAATGGCTCCTCGAAATGAAGGTCTGAGCTGGCGGGGTAGGTGGAGACGCAGGCTCAGGAGAAGGAGCCTAATGGGGTATGTTCCAGGAACTAAGGCCATGGTCTCCAGTCAGTAACAGGTGAGACAGGGTTAGGGACAACCCATTCTGTCTCAGGAATGGTAGGTGAAGGAGAGGGTGGTCTCTCAGATACAGGCTGCCTCTCCGGTGTTGGTTCTCTAACAGGGGAAACCACAGGAGAGTGGGGTACAAGGTGTGCCTCAGTTGCACTACCAACAGCTTCATTGGCAGCAGCATTATCCTCATTGCTGCTTCGACCACCTCCGCATCATTGCCAGCAGCAGCAATGGCAAGCATGGGGGTTGTCAAAGGTATTGGCTGACCCTCCCATTTAAATTTCATATTGGCAAACATTTTCCTAGTAAAGTCAAATGTTGGTCTAGGGGTTCGCGTCCAGCTGTCTCTATGCCACAAATTCATTTTGGATATAATACCTTGGGTACATTAAAATATTTTATGATGTTTGCCTTAAGTTCCCAATTCATCCCCTCTAAAATAAATCGAGTGAAATTTATCCCTACCAGTCACAAAACAATTAAGGGGCTGTGGCAATGGGGAGCTCGGAATTTTGATTCCAACTTCCAGCTTAGGACTCAGACAGTGCAGAATGGTGTGCCACCAGAAATCTCCATGGACGGAGATAAATGGATCTTAAGAAAGTAGAGTCCCATCAGTAGGTTACCCAATAAACCTTCTTAACCTCAGAATATCATTATTGGGCATGACAAAAGATGCCATTGGCATCGTCAAAAGTGTAACTGAGTCTAATGAGAGACTCAGTCCATCGACCACCTCACCGGCACGTCAATTGTTGGCGACTAGGTCATGAGACACTTGTAGCATTTGGCCGCGACACAGCCGGTTGCCCAAATTTGGTTGACCAATGAGGTTCAAACCACTGAAAGAGGTTGGCATGTGTAAAAGCGTACCTTAACGGAGCAGTGGTCCAAATAACTGAGGATATCTGTGAAGTCCTCGCAGCCTCTTTCCCTTCCCCAAATATGCAATCTTGTTGTGATCATCTTTGTACTTGAGTGCGCCATTGGTGATGATTGAAGTTTAGGGTTGCAAAATACAGAGTATACAGAGCGCAATGATTTTGGTGTATGTGTGGGAAAAGTAGAAAAATTGATTTGCGATTAATTTGGTTAATTTTGCCAATTTATGAATAGATAACATTTAATTTGAGTGGTGTAAAAATTTTACTTGGATTTGTAAATAATTAAGTGAAATAGCCAACTTGTACGCACCTGTTCTGGCAAGTGGTAACCGCATTCACCATGTTAATATTGATTTAAAACGAAAACTATTCAACTTTCCATTTTTTATGACCTGCAGGTATAAGTCACATCAGTAACACTCTTAAAAACCAGTAGAAACAAGTCAAGCAGCAAGAAATTAATATATGGGAAAGGGAACAGCACAAACTATTCATTTAGCAGATACATTGTTACACCAGCATGATTGGAGACTACCAGCAGAAACGAAGTGACTAGTGGCAGAGACCAACCAACCAGCAATATCAAACTGAGCACAGCAGAAACTAAGTGGAGACAGCAGAAACATGATACTACCAGCACAAACCAGTTCAGCAGCATAAATAGATGTATTGACAGCATGTAAAACTCCTGCCAGCATGATGTATTCAGCATCAGAAAGAGTCAACCATCTGCAGAATCATGCACACAGAGGAACACACACTTATCAGCAGAATGAATCACAGTAGAAGTATGCCCACCAGCATGAACACGGAACCATCAGCAGAATCCATAGCTACCAGCAGAAACAAAGCATCCAGCAGGAAGGATAACGACCAGCAGAATCAAAGTACTACCAGCAGAAACCAGCTTGTCAGCAGGAAGAATGTACAACTAGCAGCAGTATTGACTACCTGCAATCACAAGAAAATAATATCCCACAAAACACCATATCCACCTGCAAGAAAGTAGAATACATGTTTTTACAAACAATAGCCTCCTTAGGCTTATACAATCCCCTTAATTCATGAAAGAGATTCACCATTCCAATATGGACCACCCAGATACTCAAATCTTGGTCCATCAAATGCCTTGGTCAGTAAATCAGCCACATTATCATCGGTGTGAATCTTTCAGACTGTATCAGGTTTTCTATTAGACCAAATCTCTTATAAAGTGATGCCTAATCTCAATATGCTTGGTCCTCTGATGAAAGACTGGGTTCTTCACAATGCATATGGTGCTCTGGTTGTCTATGAAGAGTTTGGTATTCATGAAGTTGAATCCATAATCCAGCAATTGGTTCTGAATCCAGAGTACCTGTGCACAGCAGCTAGCAGCAGCAACATACTCGGCTTCTGTTGAAGAAGTAGCCACAATAGTCTGCTTCTTACACTGCCATGAAATTAACCTTCTGCCCAGAAATTGACATCCACCTGTAGTGGATTTCCTATCACCATGAGAACCAGCATAATCACTGTCACTGTAGGCTTCCAACTGAAAAGGAGAATCTTTAGGGTACCACAAGCCTAATTTTGGTTGCCCTTTCAGATACTTGAAAATTTTCTTGACAGCATTCAGATGAGAAGTCAGTGGAGTAACTTGATGTCTGGAACAAGCACTAACTGCAAACATTATGTCAGGTCTTGAAGCTGTGAGATACATAAGTGAACCAATCATGGATCTATACAAATGTACATTAACTGGAGGATCAGGTTCATCCTTCAATTTGGTCTTAGCAGCTTCATAGGGTGTTGTTGCAGTTCTTACAGATTCCATGTCAATTTGCTAAGTTGTCATATACATTACTTGTCTGGATGATTAAAATACCATCAGGCAAAATGTTTCACTGAAGATCCTATAGAAGAATCTATCTCTCCCATTAGCACTAATTTCAAATTCTCCTTTCATCAACACTCACAATTTCATTTACACTGCTTTATTAGTTAACCTAAAAATGATGTCATCCACATAAACCTGTACCAAAAGTATATCCCTGGAATCTTTCTTGATGAACAGTATCTTGTCAGTAGTACCTCTTCTATAATTGTGTTGTAACAAAAAAGCAGACAATCTTTCATACCAGGCTCTATGTGCTTGATGAATGTCTTATAATGCCTTTAACACTCTATACAAATGCTTTGGGAAGTAAGGATCTTCCTAAGCTTTAGGCTGAGTGACGTACAATTCTTCATTCAATTTCTCCATAGAGAAAGGCACTCTTAACATCCATCTGATATACCAGAAAGCCCATATAAGAAGCAAAAGCCAAAAACAGATTGATGACCTCTATTTTGCCAATGGTGCAAAATACCTCTTCTAATCATGCCATTCCTCTTGTTTGTGTACGTGTAACCAGCCTTGCTTTATTCCTTACAATTATTCCTCTGGCATCCCTCTTGTTCTTCAAAATCCATTTTGTCCCTATTGCATTTTTGCCATGAGGTAAAGGGACAAGTTTCCATACTTTCTGGTTGATGATACTGTTGCATCCTCTTCTTGCAATAGCAGAAACCCAATCTGGATCCTACATGTGCTTTAGCTATACTTGTTGTTCTAACTGAGAAAGGATGAAGCAAACGGACAATGAAGTTGGGGTCTGTATGATTGGTCCTTTTTGCTTGATCTTCGAATATATACAATGAAAAAGCAACTTTTCACCAAACTTGGATTTTGAGCTTGCTTCTTGTCAAAAACTGAGAGAAGCAAGATTCACCAAGAATCTGTGATTGAGGTTGAATTGTCGTTATCCCTTTTATAGAACTGGATTTACTTCCATTGCAGGTGCTAAATTTGTAAGAGTAGCACTAAAGTCATCATCATAAGAGGAAATGTGAAGTATGCCAGAGAGGTTGATCCTTGATCAATCAGAAGGGACTGGAAATCGTGTAGTGTTTTCACTTGGAGCCCAATGATTGACCAGGAGGAAGTGTAGACTCATCAGCATGTACAGGAATGAAGTCAGCAGAAACAGATGTACTGACAGCAGGATTGCCCCTTACCAGCAGGTTCATAACTACCAGCAGGTTGAAAACTACCAGCAGGATTACCACCAGCAGGATCACTACCAGCAGAAGTACTACCAGCAGGTTCATACGCAGAAGTACTACCAGCAGATTACACCACAAATAATTCAGTGCCAGCAGGATCCTATCAGCAGAAACACTTGGTTTCGAATTTCAGCTTCAGCTTGACTTAGTATTTCTGCTGTTTCTTGTGAGAACAAATAACCATATCGTGCAGCTGCGTCCTTAAGTCGTCAAATTATTGTTCATTGAAGCTTAGCATGTCTTCTGCATAATCTGCATTGGGTAATAACACCAGGACCATTGCTTGATGAAGGGACCTGCAAAAATGTCTTGAAGGAAATGAAGGAAACATTATCACTTGCTCTCCACTTTGAATCTGAGTCTGTCTTGTGTACTTGCATTTATGTTAGTTTCCTTGTGTACCTTCAGGTATGTTAGTTTTATAACGAGTATAACCTAATGTTCAGTTTAAATAGTCAAGGTCAAAGTCCATCATGACCAATTACCTCTGAATATCATTGGGTTTATCTTCTAAAAATATCAGATTCATGGTTTTCCTTACCTCTAGTTAGTTAAAATTATAAACCCTATAGGCCATTGCTATTTTGGAGAATAACAACAAGATAACCTGCATAAGCTTTTCACTCAAATTTTTCCTCAATGGTCACTTATATTATGGATAGTTATTGACACTCAAAAGGTTTAAGATGACTTATTTTGAGGGAACCCTTCCCAGATATATATTCATAGGTGTTATATTATGGGGATTAATAATAGAAACCCTGTTTAAAACATAGCATGCCGTAGACACAGCCATCAGTCCAAAACTTGGTAGGTATGTTTAGAGTCAGCATACATGGTTCTAGCAGCTCTATAAGAGTCCTATTTTTCCTCCAGCAACCCCATTCTGTTGTGGAGTTTGGGATTACTATACTTTTTCCTCTTATTTCCCTTTTCCCCACGAGTTCTTTAAGTTTGCATTTTTGAACTCTGTCCCATTTATCACACATTATTCCTTTAACCTTTTTATTAGCTGGTTTTCTATTAAGGCAATAAATTCTTTAAGGAATAATATGTTTATCTATTATGTACCAAAAGAAGTCAAGTAAACCTGCTAAACGTCATCAGTAACCACTAAGGGAGTAGTATTCTGGTCAATATCCTTATTTTGGTAGGACTCCAAAAAGGTCCATATGCAGTAGTTGCAGTGTGGCAGTAATAAGCTCTCAAACAGAATATGCTTGTAGAAGCCTTATGTGCTTTCTTTGTTGCAGGCAACACAGTTGTGTTCATTGGTGAAACACCTTGAGAGGTCACCCATTATCAACCAGACCTTCTTAGATAGATAAAATGTTGTTTGTTTTGAAGTTCACATGAGCCCATCCTTCTGTGTCATCTGGTGGATTCATCCAATGATGCTTTTGCTACTAAACAAGTAACATTTGATTCTGGTTGTGAGTTCTGAGATGCTGATAGTGCGAGATCTACGTTCCCGTGGAATTTGAGTACCACCTGACTTTAATCTGGTAATTGGTATTTCTTCTGTAAGCACCAAACAGTCAGTGTCTGTGAAGAGAACTTTGTTCTTTTTATCACAAATTTGTGATACAGAGAACAAGTTAAAGTGCTGCAGCTCTTCAACATAGTAGACATTTTCAAAGTCAAGCTTTGATGTCTTTATGGTGCCTTTTCCTGATATTCTACCATCTCCACCTCCAAATTTGACAATGCCTCCCTTGACCTGCACAAAATCATCAAGCTTCTCCTTGTTTCCTGTCATACTTCTTGAGCAACCACTGTCAACTATACCTATGTCATTATCTGTACTAGGATCACCCTACAAATCATACAACAACAATATTAGTACACTTGAGAGACCCAAGCCAGTTCTGACTTGAGCCTGCCTTGTGGATCATTAAGTGTGAAACCATGTGGATTGATGAGATCCACCATTACTCTTGGACCCCCAAAATTGTGGTCTTTTATTCCTCCAAGAGTAACCTGCTGAGGTCTTAACAGCAGTACCCCATCGTCCCTTAATCATAGGGTCATATACGTTAGGCCAATACATATTATTAAAATGTACATATGATGGTCTGAAATATGGTCGAGCAGCAGGATTAAGCCAACCAGCAGAAACTGGTCTACCAGCAGAAACAGGTGCTGGTCGTTTAGACCAACCAGCAGGATGTCCAACCCTTTCAGTAGGTTTTGGTCTACCAGCAGAATTGACTGCTGGTCTGTTTCTACTAGCAGCAGGATCAGATCCATCAGCAGTAACAGATGCTGACAAATTCCTACTACCAGCAGGAACAGATGCTGCTTTAGATTTACAAGGGACAGAGTCTACACAATTATAAAAGTCACAATCTTTAATCAAATGCAATTTACTACCACAAACAAAACATTTCTTAACACGCACAGAATTGTTTTTACACACATTCCTATTGTTCATTCCACTTTTATTACAAATAATCCTAGGAGATTTTACATTCTCCGAACAAGAAAAACTAGGACTGCCAGTAGTGGAATTTGGGTCTTCAACATCAGACTCTGGCAAAGTCGTGATACCAACAGCAGGTGGGAAGTCTTTAGTCTTGGTCTTGAGGCTTGAATCACAGGATGCATAGGTCGCTGAGTCTGAAGACTTGTCACTGTTATCACAAGAGACAAAGTCATTAGATTCTGAAATAGTTTTAGAAGTTTTGTTATCAGACTTTGAACCATAACTAACCTGTGTTTTCTCTATATCAGACTTGTATGGGGAGGGGCATATAGGTTCCGGTTATAGAAGGAGGAACTGCATGCATCTCCCGAGCCTTGACAAACCTTGAGTAAAGAGGATTAACCTCCTGCTCAACAGGTTCTGGGTACATGGTACTAGGTCTATACAAATCAAACACTTCATCTTCTCCAAAGTATTCTTTAAATCCTAGACCAATTTTAGTTCTTGTAGACATAGAGCTATTTACCAACTTGTTCAAGTTTTTGGAAGACTCCTTCCACTTTTCAAATCTAGCTAATGTCTCTTCATACTTTATCTTTCCCATTTTTCTTTTCTTTTTGTGCCTGATCATGTAATTTTTCAGTATAACTCAAGTGTGTTTGTGGTGTTTATGATTAGCAGATAAAAACCCTAATTTTTTCTTTTCTTCTAATGCAATCTGAGTTTTATGGTACCAATCTTTTTGTGATTCTAATGTTTTAACAACATTCTGATATGCCTGAGCTTTAATGTAACAATCATTATACAATCTATCAAGATTATTATACATATTATTAAGATCATTTATTTTAGAATCACAACCAAGGGGACAATTTTGTACCTTAGGAGAAATCCCTATCATTGCCAAACTCTGCCGCAGCATCAAGAAACACCGGTACACCTTTTCAGCATGAAGTCAGCCATCGTACCATTATTACCTTCTTTACCTCACCAGTCTTGTTTTCTGCCGCATGATCTGACCAATTCACCATGGAATCAACTGAGACCAAAGCTTTTGGTTCGTCTGTTTTAACTTCTGTGACCTTAAAGGCAGAATACCTAGCTTTATCATCAACTGTCTTCACATTACACTCCCTCGCAAAATGTCCCAACTGAAGACATTTAGAGCATCTGACCATCCTTCTGTCAAATATGGCAGGTTGCTGATTGCGTTAGTTCATTCTTTCGTCCTTGCCTTCTTCTCACCTGTTAATCTCAAGGAGTAGCATAGCCAATTGCCACTTCAAGTCCATTCTTCATCTCAACTGATCACACTGGTCAAAGTCTTCATAGCATATATCATGATTTGGTTCCTTTCAGCAACAAAGAAATGTCAAAACACATTCCATTATGTTGTCGACACGGAGCCAGATGTCTTGAGAAACTGATGGGAAACAATTCTTGTGATCAGAATAGTAGCTTGAAGCAGAGCTGGCAGCTCCAATGAAAGCAGAATGAGTGGGAGCAGCAGCAACTTTCACACTATATATTATGGGACCATTCTGTCATCAAGGTTCAATGACCTTAGTTTGTTATACAGGTCATCAAAGCTCATTGAATCAAGGCCACCTCTTGTTTTTAATGCCAAGGCAACTTGTGACCACGAAGAAGGAAGTGGCTTTAGAAACTTTGGTGATGTCATCATTGTATGGCCTTTAATTTTTTACCCGCCTGCACTTGATTCAACTGGCTCAGAATCTTCTGAAACCTGTCATAACCCTTGTGTAGGCCTTCTTCTTCTGTCACAGAGAATTCTGTAAACTGCTGTTTGAGCATGGTCTTCCTCATCTTCTTTGATTCTTCATTCCCACCAAACCTAGCCTTAACTGCCATCCAAATATCCCGGCATCATCATAATGATGAACATCAGGGGGTGCTATGATTTCAGGTAGAGCCTGAAGTAACAGGTTCTCACTTATTCACCTTTGTACATCACATGCTTATCAAGCGATGACAGGGGAATGAACAATTGTATTTCCTTTGCATCTTTTCCCAACCTTTTGGACGTTGCCTTGCTGAACAATCCTCTCTCTAAAGATTATGATCAGCATTTCTGTATCAGTTACTCCATCTTCATAGCCCCATCATATCTCATATTTTTCCTTCTCTAAGATAAGGAATTTTGCATGTTGCAGAGATAGTGGCTGTTTAGAATTGTTGAAACTGTTGTGACTGGACATTGTTAGGGTTCTGAGTAGGTTGAGTAGGTTGAGTCTGTTGGAACATGAACAGCAGGTTGTGAGAAGATGATTGGCTTTGGTTGACAATAAAAAAAAAAAACTGCAGAAAATTAGGGTTAACAGCAGGTTATGAAAAAGCAGTTTGAGTGACTGTTAGGCATTGGTGGTGTGGGTTCCGGTATTGAAAGAAATCCGAGGTTCATTTTGAGTAATGAGGTGAAGCAGATGGATTAGGGTTAGGATAAGTGAATGGTGACTGAGTAGGTATAGTAGGCATGGGTTCTGACATAGTTAACGGTTAGAGAAACAAAGTTTTGTTGTGGTAACAAGTGATTCTTCTTTATCAGAGGCTCTCTCCGGCTCTGGATACCCATGAACGGATCTGGAACAGATAGATCTTCTACCTTCGTGATTGTCTTAGTACTTATGTAATCACATCGTATATACGTGAGAGACTCTAACAATTGTTTAGGCGGAAACTAAACAATGCAATATAAAGAAGAACAAATATAAACAATGATCCTCTATGGATCTCTCTATTGATAATAAACTGTTTGTGTAATGCGTAATCGGTAATCGGTACAAAACCCTAATGCTAAAGGTTTCTTTTATAGAGAAGAAACCCTAAATTGCTAAACAAGATACCTAAAAACGCGTAAGAGATATACATCAATTAAATACGCGTAAGAGATATACATCAATCTCTTCCTAATATATCTCATTCTTATCTTCATGAGATAACTCTAGAATATAACTATAATAATCAGCAGGAACGGCTTCTAAGTCTTCTAGCATAAACTCTATAATATCACCAGCAGAAACACTACTTGAAATCCAGCAGCAAACCACTTAATGATTTGCCATCAGCAGAAACCAACATCTCTAACAGCAGAAATAAATTAGTTGTTTTTCATAATTCAACAATCCTCCCCTAAACTTGGTTTTGACTCCGTTAATTCCAAGTTTCTAGATAGATCTTCTCGAAGCAAGAGGATTGAGTAGCAGCAAAAACAACGTAAGCAGCAAATATAGATGAAGACAGCAAGAACAAACGAACTAGCAACATCATAAATACCAGCAGATACAATGTAACCAGCAGCAACAATACAAGCAGCAGAAACCGTAGAAGCAACATCCAAATCAGCAGCATCAATTGAAACAGCATAAACTCGATGAACAGCAGAATCAAATGAGGTAGCAACATCAAAAGAACAGCATCTTCCAGTCTTTGCAGCAGCATAAGTAGATTTGTGATAGCCTTTACCAAGTAGTACTCACTCTTGGGCTAGTTGATACTTTGGTGAAAATACAAACACTGTGTAACGAAAACCAGTCCAATTCTCATGAACCGTGAAATCAAGGGTGACCTTGGGATAAATCCTAACAGTTTTTGGCAAACCGTCACAGCCATACAACGGATTTGACATGTCTTTACCTGTAGCCGTTTGCTCAGGATAGCCAACTCTTCCATACACGAGTAATATGTGAGTCGATAACATACATTTTTTAGTAAATTGTCAACTATCAACGGATTGAGAAGTCTTGACCAAGAGCGTTTACCCTCTTGGACTAGCCATTTTTTCATCCCAATAGGAACATGGAAATGAATACCATCCAGTTTTTGGTAACCTGGCAACCATCAAGGATTTGAAGAAAGTCTTTACCAAGAGCCGTACCCTCCGTGAGAGCTAGCCATTTTTCATCCCAGACAGGAACATGGAAAATGATACCATCCAGTTTTGTAAAACCCTGGCAACCATCAACTCATTTGAGAAACACACCAAAGCCGTTTGCAATGGGATGTCAGACTCTTTCTTGGCTGTTAGCCATGGTGAGCTGAAAACCATTTGTCGTGCAGTGCAAGCACTAACACCAAAGTAATACAAATCTATACTATTACAAGGATGTATCTAAATCTAAGGATGTTAAATGCGATTTTGTCAAAAGAAACTAATATATAAAACTATCTAAGGTCATATGTTTTTTTTTACATAAACAAACAAACTAAAACTATGGGAAGTAACTCAAACACTAAAACTCAGAAAAACTTAATTGGGAGCAGATGCCAATAACTCATATGCTTGCCTAAGCCATCCTGGACCGTCTGAATGGTATTCCCAGCAACAACCACATCCGACAATACGAGGGTGGAGTGTGAGCCTGTGGGTAACATACGTTCAAGCGTGGTGCACGGATAGGATAGAAACGTGTCCAAAACATATCACAGTCTTCCCTTCGTCAAATCCAGCACATGAACAGAACTCTTAGGATACATCTTCCAGCTACTCACAATCCATTCATCTTGTGTACGCCAAAAGTCTTCCACGTCATCAGGATGAAGTGACTGACACAACATATTCACATCCCTCCAGAGTTCTAAACCAACATCTACTTCTGGGTTTAATCGAAAGTACCTATTCATCCGTCGACGCAAAAGAAGGAGATCCTCACGATAAACATGAGGTAGCAACTGTTTCAAGTAGGTATGTTACTTTCGCCGCGTTCTGTGGATAATAAACATGAAATTAATTGTTACCCGGCGGACAATACAATCTCCCAATCTTTAAATTTACCATATGGAAGAGGGGGAATATAATTCTCCATGTCATCATCACTCTCACTCTCAGAACTGAAAAAGTCCTCAACAGGTTTATCCCATGGGAAGTCATCACTTCTCACCCCAAGATGTTTACGACGAGACCGAGGAGGAGAAGATGCAGATTCAGAAACGGTTTCAACCTTAACCCGTGGATCAAGAATATCATCATCAGGTAGCTTGTCCACAAACACAACACCATCACCAGAAATAGACTTACCCCTAAAGATAATCTCAGCAATCACTTCATCATCCGAGTCAGGGTCAGCAACAACTCGGGACATACCAATCTGCTCTTCCTCATCACTTTCAAGGAAAAACTCATTAATACCCCCTGATGTGGATTCAACCAGGAAAGCAATGGGTATTTGATCAGTAGATACATTGGACGGTGAAGAGCCACCTGCGATGGATGAGAGGAAAGGTGAAAGATCAGCAGCAGAATATGCAAACGGTGAAACTCCAATTTGACGGCGTGAACCAGCAGAATCCATAGCTGCTGTAGTGCTGACAGTAGAGTCAGTAACGGTAGCCCCAAATGTACCACCAGCAGTATTGGAAGCAGCAGAGCCAGCCATAGGAGTAGCTGAACCAGCAGGGTTTAGAATACACCACCAGCAGAATCGGATCAGCAGCAGGTAGAGTTGTAGCAGGAGGAACCACTAGTGGCTGTGAAGAACACGTTCAACCCTTTGTCTCTTAGAAGGAGGCTCAGTAATGGCAGGCTTGGGTCGAAAAAGGTTGTACTGAGCACTCAACAAGCGATCCTTTTCAAGGCGTCTGCAAATATCCTCGTATCTGCAATCAAATGTTGTTTTATTCATAGCCTTGAGTCTTTCATCGTGGATGGTACCAATATGAGCGACACCATTGTTCTTAAACAAGTTGCGCATCATCTGTGTGACCTCAGATTTTTCATCGGCTTACCCTTGGAGTGCTCGATAACGTAAATCTGCCAAGGCTCGCTTCTTCTTTTCCTTAACAGCATTCATGCGCTCGATAAAGTTCTCCTCGTTTACATCAGCTCCCAACAACTCTCTTGCCAATGCAGGATTAGAACCAACTTGCATCATCAAGTTCAACCAGTCTGTTTCTGTCATACGCATCATGAGATCGTCTAATTCCTTTGCGCGCTCTTCAGAAACATTTGGCAAGTCTTCCTGAGCCAAATCCTCAGCCCGTAACCGTTGAACCAACCGCTCACTAGCCTGTTCTTCTTCGAAGCGTTTCCTGGCTTGTGCATCCTCTGCAAGAAACTCAGCAGGTATATCCAAATCAGGCATAGGAACCTTTCCCTTATCAGCAGCAACAGAAGGACCAGCAGGTACAGGATGCTGTGTGAGGAAGAACTACCAGCAGAAAGATTTTAAACTGAAACTGTCAAAGGCATGGAGTGGAAAACTCTGTCCTTGCACGTCGATAAGCAGACCTCTTACGCCTTAGAGGAACCTTCTCCTCTTCTCGTTCCTCTACATCCTCAGAAGGAACAACAGGTTGATCATGACCTAGAGCTGTAGATGCCATACGGGATAATCCATCGAGGTCAATATCATACTGGAATATCCCATCATCCCCTTCCGCTGATGAGGCATCAACACCAACGTGTTTCCGTAACATGTTTAACCATTGTCTCCACTCTTTTGCTCTTAGAGACGAAGAGTTAAATAGCACCCCCCCCCCATTATTTTCTTTGACTTTCCCAGCTCAGTTTCCAAGGAGTCAATACGTCCCATACACCTGTCAAGCTTTGCTGATAAACCAGTTAGTAGAGCAGGGTCCTCTTCCCTACCAGCAGCATCGGCTGTTGGTGTAGGAGCATCATCGGACCGAACAGGTGACTCCACATGGAATCCACCATGAGTGGTTCATTTCCATGAAATTGATATTATCAAGGTCCTTGGCTCAATGATAGTTGTCAAGGCTAGGTTGGGGGACCAAAGATAATGGGTTCCACAAAAGTCAGGGTAACATACCCATGGGGTTGGGCTGGTGGCCATAAAATATTGGTTCAATAACACAGGTCCAAATACCCAGCTGGTGAGGTTCAGGGCCAAACACTAATGGCTCCTCAAAAATAAAGGTCTGAGCTGGCGGGGTAGGTGGAGACACAGGCTCAGGAGTAGGATCCCTAATGGGAGAATGGACAGGAACATAAGGCCATGGTCTCCAGTCAGTAACAGGTGAGACAGGGTTAGGGACAACCCATTCTGTCTCAGGAATGGTAGGTGAAGGAGAGGGTGGTCTCTCAGATACAGGCTGCCTCTCCGGTGTTGGTTCCCTAACAGGGGAAACCGGAGGAGAGTGAGGTACAAGGTGTGCCTCAGCTGCACTACCAGCAGCTTCATTGGCAGCAACATTATCCTCATTAGCAGCATCATCACCACCAGCAGCATCATTGCCAGCAGCAGCAATGGCAAGCATGGGGGTTGTCAAAGGTATTGGCTGACCCTCCCATTTAAATTTCATATTGGCAAACATTTTCCTAGTAAAGTCAAAATGTTGTCTAGGTGTTCGGTCGCTGTCTCTAATGCCACAATCATTGTAAAAACCTTGGTACATTAAAAAATGTATGCTTTTTAGCCTTAAGATTCCAATCATTCCCCTCTAAAATAAATTCGAGAGAAATTATATACTCTACAGTCGCCAAAACAAATAAGGGCTGTGGCAATGGAACTCGGAAATTGATTCCAACTTCCAGACTTAGGACTCAGACAGTGCATAATGGTGTGCACCAGAAATCTCCATTGAGGAGATAAATGGATCTTAAGAAAAGTAAGAGTCCCATCCGTCGGATACCCAATAACCCTCATACCCTCAAGAATATCATTAATGGGCATGTCAAAAATGCCATTGGCATCGTCAAATTGTAACTGAGTCCTAATGAGAGACTCAGTCACGACCACCTCACGGCCGTCAATTGTGGCGACTAGGTCATGAGACCCAGCAGCATTTGGGCGAACAACAGCTGTTGCCCAAAATTGTTTGACTAATGAGTCAAACACGACCGGAGGGGCATGAGTCAAAGCGTACCTTAACGGAGAGTGGTCCAAATAACTGAGGATATCTGTGAAGTCCTCGCAGCCTCTTTCCCTTCCCAAATATGCGATCTTGTTGTGATCATCTTTGTACTTGAGTGCCGCCATTGGTGATGATTGAAGTTAGGTTGAAGATACAGAGTATACAGAGGCAAATGATTTTGGTGTATGTGTGGGAAAGATGAAAAATTGATTTGCGATTAATTAGGTTAATTTTGCCCAATTTATGAAAAGATAACCTTTTAATTTGATTGGTAAAATTTTAACCTTGGAAGTTGAAATAATTAAGTGAAAAGCAACTTGGACGCCACCTGTTCAGGCAAGTGGTAACCGCCAATCACCATTTAAAATAGATTTAAAACGAAAACTATTCAACTTCCATTTTTAAGACCAGCAGGTATAAAGTCAACCATCAGTAACCACTCTTAAAACCAGCAGAAACAAGTCAAGCAGCAGAATTAATATATGAGCAGCACAAACTATTCATTCAGCAGATACATTGTTACACCAGCATGATTGGAGACTACCAGCAGAAACTAAGTGACTAGTGGCAGAGACCAACCAACCAGCAATATCAAACTGAGCACAGCAGAAACTAAGTTGAGACAGCAGAAACAAGTGACTACCAGCAGAAATAAATCAGCCAGCAGGAACATGATACTACCAGCACAAACTAGTTCAGCAGCATAAATAGATGTATTGACAGCATAAACAACTCCAGCAGCATGAATGTATTCAGCCAGCAGAAAGAGTCAACCAACAGCAGAAACCATGCAAACAGCAGGAACACACACCCTATCAGCAGAAATGAATCCACCAGCAGAAGTATGCCAGCAGAATCATAGTACTACCAGCAGAAACCAGCCTGTCAGCAGGAAGAATGTACAACTAGCAACAGTATTGACTACCTGCAATCACAAGAAAGTAATATCCCACAAAACACCATATCCACCTGCAAGAAAGTTAGAATATACAAGTATACAACAACAAGCCTCCCCTTAGGCTTATACCTCCCCTCAATTCACGAAAGAGGGATTCACCATCCCAATATGGACCACCAGATACTTAAATCTCGGTCCATCAAATGCCTTGGTCAGTAAATCAGCCACATTATCAGCGGTGTGAATCTTCAGCACCTGTATCAAGTTCTTCTCATTGGCATCTCTTATAAAGTGATGCCTAATCTCAATATGCTTGGTCCTCTGATGAAAGACTGGGTTCTTCACAATGCATATGGTGCTCTGGTTGTCTATGAAGATTTTGGTATTCATGAAGTTGAATCCATAATCCAGCAACTGGTTCTGAATCCAGAGTACCTGTGCACAGCAGCTAGCAGCAGCAACATACTCGGCTTCTGTTGAAGAAGTAGCCACAATAGTCTGCTTCTTGCACTGCCATGAAATTAACCTTCTGCCCAGAAATTGACATCCACCTGTAGTGGATTTCCTATCACCATGAGAACCAGCATAATCACTGTCACTGTAGGCTTCCAACTGAAAGGGAGAATCTTTAGGGTACCACAAGCCGAGTTTTGGTTGCCCCTTTAGATACTTGAAAATTTTCTTGACTGCATTCAGATGAGAAGTCAGTGGAGTAACTTGATGTCTGGAACAAGCACTAACTGCAAACATTATATCAGGTCTTGAAGCTGTGAGATACATAAGTGAACCAATCATGGATCGGTACAAATGTACATTAACTGGAGGATCAGTTTCATCTTTCAATTTGGTCTTAGCAGCTTCATAGGGTGTTGTTGCAGTTCTTACAGATTCCATGTCAAACTTTGTAAGCATGTCTTTAACATACTTGTCTTGGCTGATAAAAATACCATCAGGCAACTGTTTCACCTGTAGACCTAAGAAGGAATACAATTCATCCTCAGTCACAGATTATTGGTGATCTTGCTTCTCCAGTTCTGACAAGAAGCAGAGCTCAAAAATCCAAGTTTGGTGAAAGTGCTTTCATTGGATATATTCAAGATCAACAAAGGACCAATCATACAGACCAACTTCATTGTCTGTTTGCTTGCTTCCTTTCTCAGTTAGAACCAACTAGTATAGCTAAAGCACTTGAGGATCCTGATTGGGTTGCTGCTATGCAAGAAGAGATGCAACAGTTCATCAACCAGAAAGTATGGACACTTGTCCCTTTACCTGATGGCAAAAATGCAATAGGGACAAAATGGATTTTGAAGAACAAGAGGGATGCCAGAGGAATAGTTGTAAGGAATAAAGCAAGGTTGGTTGCACAGGGACACAGACAAGAGGAGGGCATTGATTATGATGAGGTATTTGCACCAGTGGCCAGAATAGAGGCAATCAGACTGTTTTTGGCTTTTGCTTCTTATATGGGCTTTCTGGTATATCAGATGGATGTTAAGAGTGCCTTTCTCTATGGAGAAATTGAAGAAGAAGTGTATGTCACTCAGCCTAAAGGCTTTGAAGATCCTTACTTCCCAAAGCATGTGTACAGAGTGGTTAAAGCTTTGTATGGACTTCATCAAGCACCTAGAGCCTGGTATGCAAGATTGTCTGCTTTTCTGTTACAACACAATTACAGAAGAGGTACTATTGACAAGACACTGTTCATCAAGAAAGATTCCAGGGATATACTTTTGGTACAGGTTTATGTGGATGACATCATGTTTGGGTCAACCAATAAAGTCTGGTGTGATGAATTTGAGGTGTTGATGAAAGGTGAATTTGAAATGAGTGCTATGGGAGAGATGAATTTCTTCTTAGGTCTACAGGTGAAACAGTTGCCTGATGGTATTTTTATCAGCCAAGACAAGTATGTTAAAGACATGCTTACAAAGTTTGACATGGAATCTGTAAGAACTGCAACAACACCCTATGAAGCTGCTAAGACCAAATTGAAAGATGAAACTGATCCTCCAGTTAATGTACATTTGTACAGATCCATGATTGGTTCACTTATGTATCTCACAGCTTCAAGACCTGACATAATGTTTGCAGTTAGTGCTTGTTCCAGACATCAAGTTACTCCACTGACTTCTCATCTGAATGCAGTCAAGAAGATTTTCAAGTATCTAAAAGGGCAACCAAAATTAGGCTTGTGGTACCCTAAAGATTCTCCTTTTCAGTTGGAAGCCTACAGTGACAGTGATTATGCTGGTTCTCATGGTGATCGGAAATCCACTACAGGTGGATGTCAATTTCTGGGCAGACGATTAATTTCATGGCAGTGCAAGAAGCAGACTATTGTGGCTACTTCTTCTACAGAAGCCGAGTATGTTGCTGCTGCTAGCTGCTGTGCACAGGTACTCTGGATTCAGAACCAATTGCTGGATTATGGATTCAACTTCATGAATACCAAAATCTTCATAGACAACCAGAGCACCATATGCATTGTGAAGAACCCAGTCTTTCATCAGAGGACCAAGCATATTGAGATTAGGCATCACTTTATAAGAGATGCCAATGAGAAGAACTTGATACAGGTGCTGAAGATTCACACCGATGATAATGTGGCTGATTTACTGACCAAGGCATTTGATGGACCAAGATTTGAGTATCTGGTGGTCCATATTGGGATGGTGAATCCCTCTTTCGTGAATTGAGGGGAGGTATAAGCCTAAGGGGAGGCTTGTTGTTGTATACTTGTATATTCTAACTTTCTTGCAGGTGGATATGGTGTTTTGTGGGATATTATTTTCTTGTGATTGCAGGTAGTCAATACTGCTGCTAGTTGTACATTCTTCCTGCTGACAGGCTGGTTGCTGCTGGTAGTACTATGATTCTGCTGGCATACTTCTGCTGGTGGATTCATTTCTGCTGATAGGGTGTGTGTTCCTGCTGTTTGCATGGTTTCTGCTGTTGGTTGACTCTTTCTGCTGGCTGAATACATTCATGCTGCTGGAGTTGTTTATGCTGTCAATACATCTATTTATGCTGCTGAACTGGTTTGTGCTGGTAGTATCATGTTTCTGCTGGCTGATTTATTTCTGCTGGTAGTAACTTGTTTCTGCTGTCTCAACTTAGTTTCTGCTGTGCTCAGTTTGATATTGCTGGTTGGTTGGTCTCTGCCACTAGTCACTTAGTTTCTGCTGGTAGTCTCCAATCATGCTGGTATAACAATGTATCTGCTAAATGAATAGTTTGTGCTGCTCATATATTAATTCTGCTGCTTGACTTGTTTCTGCTGGTTTTAAGAGTGGTTACTGATGGTTGACTTTACACCTGCTGGTCTTAAAAATGGAAGTTGAATAGTTTTCGTTTTAAATCTATATTACATGGTGATTGGCGGTTACCACTTGCCTGAACAGGTGGCGTACAAGTTGCTTTTCACTTAATTATTTCAACTTCCAAGGTTAAAATTTTACCAATCAAATTAAAAGGTTAACTTTTCATAAATTGGGCAAAATTAACCTAATTAATCGCAAATCAATTTTTCATCTTTCTCACACATACACCAAAATCATTTATACTCTGTATCTTCAACCTAACTTCAATCATCACCAATGGCGGCACTCAAGTACAAAGATGATCACAACAAGATCGCATATTTGGGAAGGGAAAGAGGCTGCGAGGACTTCACAGATATCCTCAGTTATTTGGACCACTCTCCGTTAAGGTACGCTTTGACTCATGCCCCTCCGGTCGTGTTTGACTCATTAGTCAAACAATTTTGGGCAACAGCTGTTGTTCGCCCAAATGCTGCTGGGTCTCATGACCTAGTCGCCACAATTGACGGCCGTGAGGTGGTCGTGACTGAGTCTCTCATTAGGACTCAGTTACAATTTGACGATGCCAATGGCATTTTTGACATGCCCATTAATGATATTCTTGAGGGTATGAGGGTTATTGGGTATCCGACGGATGGGACTCTTACTTTTCTTAAGATCCATTTATCTCCTCAATGGAGATTTCTGGTGCACACCATTATGCACTGTATGAGTCCTAAGGCTGGAAGTTGGAATCAATTTCCGAGTTCCATTGCCACCGCCCTTATTTGTTTGTCGACTGGTAGGGTCTATAATTTCTCTCGATTTATTTTAGAAGGGATGATTGGGAATATTAAGGCTACAAAGCATAAATTTTTAATGTACCCAAGGTTTTTACAAATGATTGTGGCATTAGAGACAGCTGACCGAACCCCTAGACCAACATTTGACTTTACTAGGAAAATGTTTGCCAATATGAAATTTAAATGGGAGGGTCAGCCAATACCTTTGACAACCCCCATGCTTGCCATTGCTGCTGCTGGCAATGATGCTGCTGATGGTGATGATGCTGCTGATGAGGATAATGCTGCTGCCAATGAAGCTGCTGGTAGTGCAGCTGAGGCACACCTTGTACCTCACTCTCCTCCGGTTTCCCCTGTTAGGGAACCAACACCGGAGAGGCAGCCTGTATCTGAGAGACCACCCTCTCCTTCATCTACCATTCCTGAGACAGAATGGGTTGTCCCTAACCCTGTCTCACCTGTTACTGACTGGAGACCATGGCCTTCTGCTCCTGTACATTCTCCCATTAGGGATCCTACTCCTGAGCCTGAGTCTCCACCTACCCCGCCAGCTCAGACCTTTATTTTTGAGGAGCCATTAGTGTTTGGCCCTGAACCAATTATTGAACCAATTATTTTTGGCCCACAGCTCAGACCCCATGGTTATGTTGACCCTGACTTTGTGGAACCCATTATCTTTGGTCCCCAACCTAGGCCTGACGACTATCTTGAGCCTGAGGACCTTGATAATATCATTTCCATGGAAGATGACACCACTCATGGTGGATTCCATGTGGAGTCACCTGTTCGGCCCGATGATGCTCCTACACCAACAGCCGATGCTGCTGGTAGGGCAGAGGACCCTGCTCTACTAACTGGTTTATCTGCAAAGCTTGACAGGTGTTTGGGACGTATTGACTCCTTGGAAACTGAGCTGGGAAAGTCAAAGAAAATTATGGGGGGTGCTATTTTGACTCTTGTCTCTAGAGTCAAGAAGTTGGAGAAAACGGTTAAACAGTTGAGGGAAACACGGTTGGTGGTTGATGCCTCAGCAGCGGAAGGGGATGTGGATATTCAGGATGATATTGACCTCGATGGATTATCTCGTATGGCATCTACAGCTCTAGGTCATGATCAACCTGCTGTTCCTTCTGAGGATGTGGAGGAACGAGAAGAGGAGGAGGTTCCTCTAAGGCGTAAGCGGTCTGTTTATCGACGTGCCAGGACAGAGTTTTCCACTCCAGCCTTTGAGCCGTTTCAAGCTAATCTTTCTGCTGGTGTTCTTCCTCACACAGCAGTCCCTGAACCTGCTGGTCCTTCTGTTTCTGCTGATAAGGGAAAGGTTCCTATGCCTAATTTGGATATACCTGCTGAGTTTCTTGTAGAGGATGCACAAGCCAGGAAATGCTTCGAAGAAGAACAGGCTAGTGAGCGGTTGGTTCAACGGTTACGGGCTGAGGATTTGGCTCAGGAAGACTTGCCAAATGTTTCTAAAGAGCGCGCAAAGGAATTAAACGATCTCATGATGCGTATGACAGAAACAGACTGGTTGAACTTGATGCTGCAAGTTGGTTCTAATCCTGCATTGGCAAGAGAATTGTTAGGAGCTGATGTAAACAAGGAGAACTTTATCGGGCGCATGAATGCTGTTAAGGAAAAGAAGAAGCGAGCCTTGGCAGATTTACGTTATCAAGCACTAAAGGAATAAGCCAATGAAGAAATCTGAGGTCACACAGATGATGTGCACCTTGGTTAAGAATCAATGGTGTGCAGCTCATAATGGTACCATCACAATGAAAGACGTCAAGGCTATGAATCCACAACAGTTGATTGAAGAGTACGAGTATATTTGCAGACGCCTTGAAAAGGATCGCTTGTTGAGTGCTCAGTACAACCTTTTTCGACCCAAGCCTGCCATTACTGAGCCTCCTTCTAAGAGACAAAGGGTTGAACGTGTTTCTTCACAGCCAGCTAGTGTTCCTGCTGCTACAACTCTACCTGCTGATGATCCTGATTCTGCTGGTGGTGGTAGTTCTAATCCTGCTGGTTCAGCTACTCCTATGGCTGGCTCTGCTGCTTCCAATACTGCTGGTGGTGCATTTGGTGCTACAGTTACTGACTCTACTATCACCACTACAGCAGCTATGGATTCTGCTGGTTCAAGCCGTAAGATTGGAGTTTCACCGTTTGCAGATTCTGCTGCTGATCCTTCACCTTTCCTCTCATCCATCGCAGGTGGACCTTCACCGTCCAATGTATCTACTGATCAAATACCAATTGCTGTCCTGTTTGAATCCACATAAGGGGGGTATCAATGAGTTTTTCCTTAAAAGTGATGAGGAAGAGCAGATTGGTATGTCACGAGTTGTTGCTGACCCTGACTCGGATGACGAAGTGCTTGCTGAGATTATCTTTAGGGGTAAGTCTATTTCTGGTGATGGTGTTGTGTTTGTGGACAAGCTACCTGATGATGAGATTGTTGATCCACGGGTTAAGGTTGAAACCGTTTCTGAGTCTGCCTCTTCTCCTTCTCGGTCTCGTCGTAAACATCTTGGGGTGAGAAGTGATGACTTCCTATGGGATAAACCTGTTGAGGATTTTTTTAGTTCTGAGAGTGAGAGTGATGATGACATGGAGAATTATATTCCCCCTCTTCCATATGGTGCATTTAAAGATTGGGAGATTGTGAGTTGTCCGCTTGGTAACACTTATATTCATGTTTATTATCAGGAGAACAGGCGGCGAAAGTACTTTACCTACTTGAAACAGTTGCTACCTCATGTTTATCGTGAGGATCTCCTTCTTTTGCGTCGACGGATGAATAGGTACTTTCGGTTAAACCCAGAAGTAGATGTTGGTTTAGAACTCTGGAGGGATGTGAATATGTTGTGTCAGTCACTTCATCCTGATGACGTGGAAGACTTTTGGCGTACACAAGATGAATGGATTGTGAGTAGCTGGAAGTTGTATCCTAAGAGCTCTGTTCATGTCCTGGATTTGACGAATGGGAAGACTGTGTATATGTTTGTGGACAAGTTTTATCCTATCCGGGCAACACTGCTTGAACGTATGTTACGCCACAGGCTCACAGTTCCACCCTCGTATTGTCGGGATGTTGTTGTTGCTGGGAATATCATTCAGACGGTCCAGGCTGGCTTAAGGCAAGCATACGAGGTTATTGCATCTGCTCCTATGTAAGTTGTTTCTGAGTTAGTGTTTGTAGTTACTTCAATAGTTTCGTTAGTTTGTTTAAAAAAAATATGTACTCTTAGATAGTTTTATATTTTAGTTTCTTTTGACAAAATAGCATTTAACATCCTTATATTTAGATACATCCTTGTAATAGTATAGTGTTGTAAAGATATGGTGTTAGTGCTTGCACTGCACGACAAATGGTTTTCAGCTCACCAATGGTAAAGCCAAGAAAGAGTTGACACTCACCATTTGCAAACGGCTTTGGTGTGTAACTTCAAATCGTTGATGGTTGCCCTGGTTACCAAAAAACTGGATGGTATTTCATTTTCCATGTTTTCCTGTTGGGATGAAAAATGGCTAGTCAAGAGGGTACGGTCTTGTAAAGACTTTCTCAAATCGTTGATAGTTTCAATTTACTAAAAATTGTATGGTTATGAATCACATATTACTCTGCCACACTGTGTATGAAGAGTTGGCTAGTCCCTGAGCAAACGGTTATACGGGTGAAAGAATGTCAAATCGTTGTTTGGCTGTGACGGTTTGCCAAAAACTGTTAGGGGTATTCTAATTCACCTTTGATTTACGAGGCGGGTTTTCCCCAGCAGATGCATTGTTATCACGCCGTTACATTTCCCCCTATTGTTTGTTTCCCTAATGGCTTCTTAAGATTCATCCGAAGGGCCAGCGTACGCTCCCCGTGCGCCCCAATCTTTGCGCTTAAGTGAATTGGACTTGGTTGTTTGTTACACCAGGGTGTTTGTTTTCACCAATGTATCAACTAGACCAAAAGGTGTAGTAAGCTTCTTGGTAAAGGCTTATCATATTCTCTTATGTTGCTGCAAAGACTGGAAGCTGCTGTTCTTTGATGTTGCTACCTCATTTGATTCTGCTGTTCATCGAGTTCATGCTGTTTCATTTGATGCTGCTGTTTTGGATGTTGCTTCTACGGTTTCTGCTGCTTGTATTGTTTGCTGTGGTTTACATTGTATTGTACGGTATTTGATGCTGCTGGTTTGTTTTTTTTGCTGTTTACATCTATATTTATTGATTAACTTTGTTTTGCTTGTATCATTCCTCTTGTTCGAGAAGAATCTATCTAGAAACTTGAAGTAACGGCTAGTCAAAACCAAGTTTAGGGGAGGATTGTTGGGAATTATTGAAAACGACTAAGTGTCGTTTTCTGTGTTAGAGATGTCGTTTCTGCTGGCAGTTAAGTAGTGTTTTGCTGGATTATGTACCTGATGTGTATGTTCTCATTTTCTGCTGACAGATGTAGAAAAAAAAAAAAAATCTGCTGATCTTATTTATGACGTGATTATTGTATGCAGAAATTATAGTTATATTCTAGATAGGAATGAGATATATTAGGAAGAGATTGATGTATATCTCTTATGCGTTTTTAGTTATCTTGTTTAGCAATTTAGGGTTTCTTCTCTATAAAAGAAACCTTTAGCATTAGGGTTTTGTACGGATTACGCATTACAAAAATAGTTTATTATCAATAGAGAGATCCATAGAGGATTATTGTTTATATTTGTTCTTCTTTATACTGCATTGTTTAGTTTCCGCCTAAACAATTGTTAGAGTCTCTCACGTATATACTTGTGATTACATAAGTACTATACAACGACAAAGGCTAGAAGATCTATCTAGTTTTAAGATCCTAACAGAAACAAAAGGGTTTATCATGGGAGGTCAACAAGTCAGTGTAACAAGTTGATAAACACACACATATAGGCTATTTTAGTGATTTCCTAAGTGTTGCCTTCTTAAACTATATGTTCCTGCTAATCAATTAGGTCTCGAAATGATGTACAGGCCAATTTCTAAAGTCTAAAATACTACCAGCACACTCAATATTTTGGTGGATTTTTGAGTAATATGATGGAAACGGAATATTAGGCATAAATCTCACCAAGTATAATAAAGGATAAAGTGCATACGGCAAAGATTAATTCTAGTTATTTAAGAAAAATTTATCAAAAATTTTAAAATTGGCATAATTTTCAAAGAAAACTAGAAAATCAAAGGCAAAACATACGTCAAGCATTAATTCTACTCCCATCCAATATCTCCCCACTTGACTTCTGCTTGCCCTCAAGTAGAACCTGTTAGAACATTTCATAAAAAGATTTCTCGAGAATAATTTCAAGAAATGAATTTATAAATCTCTTACGCTGGAAAACATCAAAGCCGAACACCTCACGAAAAGGGGATAAAAAGACACTCAACTCTCCACTAGTCTAAGTGTTTCATTATAGGGGTGATCGCTCAATTGCACAGTCATAGCATGTATTCTATCATAAGCTTGGAAAGTACACAAATCCGCACCAATTAAAATTAGGGTCTAAATAATTATTGAAAGCAACAAGGGTAATATGGTTTTAAAGGGTGATTAATGGGTTAGGATAGACAGGAGATACACATTTAATGGTTGTTAATTAAAACATAAAACAAATAGTCTAAAGTAATCTAAGGTTGTCATAACTAGCCACTGTCCATCCATGGGTCCAAGAGTTTAAGTCTAAAAATCTGATCTTCAATAAAGGGCTACTAGCTCCATTCTTCATGAGTATTGAGATGACTTAGTGTAATAATGAGCTACTAGCTCCATTTTACTAAGATGTCTTGGTGCAATAATGGGCTACTAGTTCCATTTTTTTAATTTTTTATTTTGCACCATCTTTACATTTTTAGCACATGAGTGGCTTTTTGTTGCACCATCTTTTCTTCATTTTCTTCATAATATGCAAATGTTACAAGAGTTTATATCTTTAATTATTTCCCCTGCAACATTCGATATTATACGCACATCCCCCCACTTAAGATAAACAATGTCGAAAGTGGTGATACAGTGAGGGTCTTTATAGATCATAACTGATTGGTCTTTTACGAATGCATATAATTCTCGTTCTCATTCCCCCTGAACCATGGACTTAAGTAGCCAAAAATTTCAACACAAAGAAAATTAAGACTACAAGGTAGGCTAAGGTGAGATGGTGTAACGAAATATATAAAGTAGGGTGAAAACATAGATTGGTTTAACAAGGATGATCTAGGGGTATCTTGCACTAATAATGAGTGCAACAAAAGGGTTTATCACGGGAGGTCGATAAGTCAGTGTAACAAGTCGATAAACACACACATATAGGCTATTTTGGTGATTTCCTAAGTGTTGCCTTCTTGAACTATTTGTTCCTGCTAATCAATTAGGTTTCGAAATGATGTACATGCCAAGTTTTAAAGTCTACAATACTATCGACACACTCAATATTTTGGTGGATTTTTTAGTAATATGATGGAAATGGAATATTAGGCATAAATCTCACCAAGTATAATAAAGGGTAAAGTGCACACGACAAAGATTAATTCTAGTTATTTAAGAAAAAATTGTCAAAAATTTTAAAATTGGCATAATTTTCAAAGAAAACTAGAAAATCGAAGGCAAAACATACGTCAAGCATTAATTCTACTCCCATCCCCCCACTTGATTTGTGTAATGTCCCTATTCTACATTAAGGAAATTAAATAAAAAGGAAAGAGTAGAATTAAGACAAGAAACTCCCTGAGCTTTGCTTTGAAATTTAAAATTTGGCTGAAATCTTTAGATTATTTTCGTCTTCTCGCAAGCTCCTTATCCCCTATGATCACAAAACAAACCAAAGAATAAAATCGTTCTACAAGAATTATGAAGTGTACAGGAAATACAAACCTAACTTACTTTCGTAGGAATCATGGTTGCATTTTGTAACACCCCCAAAATCTGGTAGCAGTGGAATGGTAACAATGGGGTGCTACTTCATAGTTCATACGCACAAGTCACGGAAAATGACCTCAAAAGAGATGATTAAACTAAATTTCACATTTGATATGTTAAAATTGGAGTTTACAAAGGGTCCCAATTATAATGCAATAGAAAACATTTTGTTTAAAATGTTTGTCGAATGGTACTCAAGTTATTAAGCCTTCAAAAATATTATTACCGCGGCGACTTCAAATTGCTACTCAATTCTCCATCTAGCCAAAAAATTATTGACCTAAGATAATACATTGCTAAACGTCAAACAATAATGAATATCTCAGTAAGAAAAGTAGCGTAACAACATTTAAAAGTATCAGTTCTGAAATCGCGGTAGTGATTCAATAAGTCAAGAATTGTTAATGTAATCAAATAGTTTATTAGTGGACCACAATATTTAAGTAACATCAGACTAAGTACGTATTTCGTAGTCCAAGGTAGGTATTATAGACAATGGAATCAGATTTACCAAGTCTAAATATAAAACAAGTATTATTGCACTAAACTCATGACATCGAAGCTGTATTCGTAATTATAAGGGAATTGCACTAGAGTTCGTAATTATAAGAAATTTGCACCAGTATTCGTAATTATAAGGGAATTGTACCAGAGTTAATAATTATAAGGGATTTGCACCAGTATTCGTAATTATAAGGGAATTGCACCAGAATTCATAATTATAAGGGATTTGCACCAGTATTCGTGGCCCTTAGGCAATGGCATTCATGCAATAATCTGGATAGCATACAGTTGAAAACACTTGTGTCAAAGGTAAAACAATCATGTCCAAAATTCACGGTTTCAAATATAGGTATCCAATGATCTCAAATCAGGTGGTAAACAAATCAAGCTTTAGTAAAAATAGTCATGTAACGCTTACGTATAGAAATCAATAAGTTTACTTAGTAAAACGAGCACGTATTCTCACCCCGAAAACAGTTTATGAAAACCATTAAAAGAGAAAAGGTGGGGCTATGAACTCACCTAGAGCGAATGAATGATCAAAGTATATCACGGAAGAAAAATGCGTCACGAAAATGCCCGAATGCAACCTAATTAATTATAGGCCGTATAAGTACTAAGCACTTTGATTAACTAAGACCATATATAATTCTATATAGTTACACCATCATCTAATTGTGTTTGTGAAATAATGTTTAAATTGCATTTGATAAATGATTACCATGTATTTGGACTTGCATAATCGTTAAACAGTTCAATCGCCTTTGTAAAATAATATTTATAAAGTTTAAAACAAGTATAAATATTATTTAAGTGATTCTAAAATGTTTCGCAAATTTTTTATTAAAAACGAACCAACACTATTCACGTCAGGAAATAGTGCACAAGTTATAAAATAGTGCGTAACTTTCTCGTTTTAAGCCCGTTTTGTACGTTCCTTACGCCCACGTTCTCGTATTAAGATGATATATCAAAATATTACATTTTCATATTTTGTGCTCTCTGGTGAACAGTAATTTCTACTATTCATGGACTTTTATAAAATTATTTTTATAAACTTACTTGCCGTAAACTCGTAAACGTCGTGTTTTATTCGTTTTAACTCCGATTTTAGTGATTCTTTCGAGCACGTCTTCGTAATTAAAAGTTCTATCTATTTAATGATGTTTTCAAAATAAATATATCTGATGTGAACAGTAACTTTTATAAAATTATTTTTATAAAAGTATTTATTATTGTAAACTTGCGAAATTCATAACTCCTTCGTTATAAATTGGTTTTTCGAGTTCTTTATATGCTTACGATCCTTGTAATATGTAGTATTTTTATAAAATATAAAATCCCATCTTTAAGGGTCGAACCAAAACAGTCCCTTTTAATCTTTTATATAATTAATTATATAAACTTGTTTTTATAACTTTCTAACTTAGTTATTATATTACAAGTCCTCTACCATGATCAATACATCAACTTGGGTGTATTTATAGTCCTTTAGTTGATCATATTGTGTTCGTAGTCCAAGAAATTGTCAAACATCTTTATTTAACTTCATAACCATTATAATTAAATAGATACCCATAACTTAACAAATAATTTATATAAGTTATCCATTACTTGTAAATCCTTGTTTAAAACATATTAGTATATTTTAGTATCATATTAGCCATGTACAAAATGATTTCGAGTATGACTTAGCATGCATGTATTTTATAGACTTTATAAAATATACATTGGTGGTGATTTAACTATATACAATTATATAAAACATGAAAGTAAATAAAGGAAGAGATTAAGGTCTTAGATGGACCTTAGATGAATGAATGATGAATGGTAAACAAGATCACACCCTTGTGATCAAACCTAAGTTTTATAGAAAACCTTAACTTGAAAACACTTGAATAAATCCTTGCAAATGTTTAACCAAGCCTCCAAACTTCTTAGAATAGCTTAAGTATAATGTGAGAACACTTGAATAAGTGGTAATTAAAATTATATGTATTGTGTATGTGGGTTTGATATGGGACGTGGCTAAAAGGGGAGGAACAAAGAAATGTGTTAAGTTTTTTTTCTAGTAAATGAAAGAAGGAATTAATGAAGAACTAACATAATCTTTTCTTATATATATTCAAAAGTAGTCAAAATAACTATAAAAAAAATTGTGCTCATGGTCCTTGTGTTTGCCGAATTTTATGGGAAAAAGAAGACCAAATTTTGAGTCTTGATATTGTATGAAAATAATACTTGATGTATAATATGTATAGCTAGGTATTTGTGCTTTTGGGTATGCCTAAATGTATTTATTTACGAAACGTAAACGCTTTACGTATCCAATAAAAATAAAATATAAAAAGTTG
Source organism: Tanacetum coccineum (assembly GCA_026074375.1). Classification (NCBI taxonomy): domain Eukaryota; kingdom Viridiplantae; phylum Streptophyta; class Magnoliopsida; order Asterales; family Asteraceae; genus Tanacetum; species Tanacetum coccineum. The sequence continues at coordinate 74,802 of BQNB010010666.1, forward strand.
ATTTTTACTTTCGTAAAAATAATATAATGATTGCTTGATGTAGATTTTAATTTGTTTGATGCCCGTTTACGTTGTTTGATTATTTTTAACTTACGCGATTTAATCATAGGATGAAAATTAAAATTAAATGCGTAAAACTCTAAAAATTTATAAATGAGAAATATGTAATAATAATTATGATTTATTATTAAAGTAAGTTTCGAAAAAAAAATTATCGGTTACGCAGTAATTGTTTTTACATGACAATAAAAGGTAAAAAGGTCACAAGTCAAGTCAGACCCGAAAAGTCAAAGGGTAAAATAGTCATTTAAGATTCTGAAAATTGCCGGTTTCTACAGTCTTCCCACCTTAAGGGAGCGTCGTCCCGGTGCTCAATTTGTCTTATTCATCTCTGGTTTACTTGTGATGAGATGAGTGGATATACCTAGGTCATCGTCGAGGTTTTCAACAAAAATTTGAATGAACAAAGTCAAAGTATCAAATATATGCAATGAATGTGAGCGAATGGATCAAATGTCATGAGAATCTTCAAAAGGAAGTATAAACTACATGGCTCAAAGAAAAAGCCATTGGAACGATGGATTTAACAAGTCGTCAATTCTTAAAAGCGGTTAATGGTTCATTACTATTAGATTATCAAGTTCACGGCGATCGATACACATTCGGAAAAATCCATATAACAAAGCACGAGTCGAAAGAAATTCATAGCCCAAAGAATGATTCATACGGACAAACACACGCTATGTCGGATAAACATAAGCCCACTCATTTATAATTTGTCACTTACAAAAAGAAGCGTCCCAATCCTTGTAAGTAAGAATTTATAAACTTATGGTTCAGCGGTTTATAATTTCCTTATTCAGATGAAGAGGCGTCCCAATTCATTTCAATAAGAAGATTATAAATCATCCTACTTAAGTATCGCCGGCACAAAACACGATATCAAAACAATGGATTACGAAACAACATATGCGATCTAAAATCATAAGAAGAGTGTTCCAACTCGGAGTCGAATGGTAAAATAACTAGTGGAATTGACAAACTATGCTGAATTTCAATATCATCAAAAGAGAATAAAGTAAAGCCATGAAGAAGTTCGAAGTTAATCGTAAGAGATAAAAAAAATAGCCCATATGTATAGGTATTCTTATATAATACCAGTATTGACGCTCCAGGGAGTAAATGATAAATCAGAAAGTACGCGAAAATCAGAGTGATCAATATTTATATAACGGACCGATATAAGGTAGATAGTAAGTCGTCATAAGATAGACGTAAGAGAGTTAAATCATAGCCTAGTGTTAAATACTCATTGTCAATGTAATAGTGTAGAGATGCAAAAGAGAGCTTATAAGGAATCAGGAAGCAATGCGCACACGGAAATCGGATAAAACAAGAAGGGACTCTAGATTTTGAAAACATGGTCATAGTCTAGGTTTTAAAAACAACCTAGTTCTCTATGACCTAAGCTCTGATACCAATCTGTAACACTCCTAAAATCCGGTAGCAGCGGAAAGGTAACAATGGGGTGCTACTTCATAGTCCATACGCACAAGTCATGGAAAATGACCTCAAAATAGACAATTAAACTAAATTTCACATTTGATAAGTTAAAATCGGAGTTTACAAAAGGGTCCTAATTATAATGCAATAGAAAATATTTTGTTTAAAACGTTTGTCGAATGGTACTCAAGTTATTAAGCCTTCAAAAATATATCCACGCGACTCAAATGCTCCCAATTCTCCATTAGCAAAATAATGACCTAAGAAAATACATGCTAAAACGTCAACAATAATGTTGGTGAATTCATAGGGTTAAGTAAAAGCAGTGTTGGAAATAATTTAAGAAATATCTCAGTAAGAAAAGTAGCGTTACAACATTTCAAAGTATCAGTTCTGAAATCCAAGTAGTGATTCAATAAATCAAGAAAGGTTAATGTAATCAAACAGTTTAGTGGACCACAAGATTTAAGCAATGGCAGACTAAGAAACATATTTAGCAGTCCAAAGTAGGTATTATTGCACTAAACTCATGACATCGAATCCGTATTCGTAATTATAATGGAATTGCACCAGAGCTCGTAATTATAAGGGATTTGCACCAGTATTCGTAATTATAAGGGAATTGCACCAGAGTTCGTAATTATAAGGGATTTGCACCAGTATTCGTGGCCCTTAGGCAATGGCATTCATGAAATAATCTGGATAGCATACAGTTGAAAACACTTATGTCAAAGGTAAAATAATCATGTCCAAAATTCACGGTTTCAAATATAGGTATCCAATGATCTCAAATTAGGTGGTAAACAAATCAAGCTTTAGTAAAAATAGTCATTTAACGCTTACGTATAGAAATCAATAAGTATACTTAGTAAAACGAGCACGTATTCTCACCCCGAAAACAGTTTATGAAAACCATTAAAAGAGAAAAGGTGGGGCTATGAACTCACCTAGAGCGAATGAATGATCAAAGTATATCACAGAAGAAAAATGCGTCACGAAAATGCCCGAATGCAACCTAATTAATTATAGGTCGTATAAGTACTAAGCACTTTGATTAACTAAGACCATATATAATTCTATATAGTTACACCACCATCTAATTGTGTTTTTAAATTGCATTTGATAAATGATTACCATGTATTTGGACTTGCATAATCGTTAAACTGTTCAATCGCCTTTGTAAAATAATGTTTATAAAGTTTAAAACAAGTATAAATATTATTTAAGTGATTCGAAAATGTTTCACAATTTTTTTTATAAAAAACGAACAAACACTATTCACGCCAGGAAATAGTGCAAAAGTTATAAAGTAGTGCGTAACTTTCTCGTTTTAAGCCCGTTTTGTACGTTCCTTACGCCCACGTTCTCGTATTAAGATGATATATCAAAATATTACATTTTCATATTTTGTGATCTCTGGTGAACAGTACTTTCTACTGTTCATGGACTTTTATAAAATTATTTTTATAAACTTACTTGCTGTAAACTCGTAAACGTCGTGTTTTATTCGTTTTAACTCCGATTTTAGTGATTCTTTCGAGCACGTATTCGTAATTAAAAGTTCTATCTATTTAATGATGTTTTCAAAATAAATATATCTGATGTGAACAGTAAATTTTATAAAAGTATTTATTACTGTAAACTTGCGAAATTCATAACTCCTTCGTTATAAATCGGTTTTTCGAGTTTTTTATATGTTTACGATCCTTGTAATATGTAGTATTTTTATTAAATATAAAATCACATATTTAAGGGTCAAACCAAAACAATCCCTTTTAATCTTTTATATAATTAATTATATAAACTTGTTTTTATAACTTTCTAACTTAGTTATTATATTACAAGTCCTCTACCATGATCAATACATCAACTTGGGTGTATTTATAGTCCTTTAGTTCATCATATTGTGTCCATAGTCCAAGAAATTGTCAAACATCTTTATTTAACTTCATAACCATTATAATTAAATAGATACCCATAACTTAACAAATAATTTATATAAGTTATTCATTACTTATAAATCCTTGTTTAAAACATATTAGTATATTTTAACATCATATTAGCCATTTACAAAATGATTTCGAGTATGACTTAGCATGCACATATTTTATAGACTTTATAAAATGTACCTAGGTGGTGATTTAACTATATACAATTATATAAAACATGAAAGTAAATAAAGGAAGAGATTAAGGTCTTAGATGGACCTTAGATGAATGAATGATGAATGGTAAACAAGATCACACCCTTGTGATCAAACCTAAATTTTATAGAAAACCTTAACTTAATAACACTTGAATAAATCCTTGCAAATGTTTAACCAAGCCTCCAAACTTCTTAGAATAGCTTAAGTATAATGTGAGAACACTTGAATAAGTGGTAATTAAAATTATATAGATTGTGTATGTGGGTTTGATATGGGACGTGGCTAAGAGGGGAGGAACAAAGAAATGTGTTGAGTTTTTTTTTTCTAGTAAATGAAAGAAGGAATGATTGAAGAACTAACATAATCTTTTCTTATATATTCAAAAGCAGTCAAAGTAACTATAAAAAAATCCAAGACCAAGGAAATTAGGGAGGGGGGAGGCATGGATTATGAGAGAAACAAGGAAATATGTTGGTAAATTATTGGTTTGACTAGCTACAAAAGTACATGTGATAAGTAGTCTAAAAAAAATTATGCTCATGGTCCTTGTGTTTGCCGAATTTTAGGGGAAAAAGAAGACCAAATTTTAAGTCTTGATATTGTATGAAAATAATACTTGATGTATAATATGTATAGCTAGGTATTTGTGCTTTCGGGTATGCCTATATGTATTTATTTACGAAACGTAAACGCTTTACGTATCCAATAAATATAAAATATTAAAAGTTGATTTTTACTTTCGTAAAAATAATATAATGATTGCTTGATGTAGATTTTAATTTGTTTGATGCCCGTTTACGTTGATTGATTATTTTTAACTTACGTTATTTAATCATAGGATGAAAATTAAAAGTAAATGCGTAAAAGTCTAAAAATTTATAAATGAGAAATATGTAATAATAATTATGATTTATTATTAAAGTAAGTTCCAAAAAAAAAAATTATCGGTTACGCATTAATTATTTTTACATGACAATAAAAGGTAAAAATGTCACAAGTCAAGTCAGACCCGAAAAGTCAAAGGGTAAAATAGTCATTTAAGGTTCCGAAAATTGCCGGTTGCTACACATTTAGCATATGCAACAAGCCTTTTAAACCACTTGGTGACCCAAGTGGACGAGTTTAGTCTCGTGAGGAATTCCAGAGAACATTTCCACAAAGTCCATTTACATATACTAGTTTAGACATGTTTAAAACTTAAATTTTTATGATTTCAGAAGGAGGTTACGACGTAACCTTAGTAGTTACGTCGTAATCAAGTGGTAAAAATTATAAGTTTTTAAGGTGTTATGGCGTAACCATAAAATGGCTCACGTCGTAACTATAGTGGTTATGGCGTAAACTAAAGTTGTTACGCCATAACCGCTGTAAATTCAGCAAAGTTACCACATGATTATGAGTCGATCCGGTCTCGATAATTGCCTCCTAGCTTCTAGATTCTGCAAAACAAAGTAAGAAACATGCAAACCAACTAATGCAAAAAGGAAATTTCATTAAATAAAGGACGAGTTGTCTCCCGACATGCACTTTTGTTTATTAATGAGTCTTTAAGTTAAACTCATGCTCATTCTACGTTTTAATAAAGTATATTGTTTCGTTAATCTCGTCTATCTCGTGTCCATGATACTTCTTTAGCCTGTGTCCCTTTACTTTAAATCGAACTTCGCTTTTACCTAACACTTCTACTGTTCCATACGGATAAACTTTGCTCACCGTTATGGTCCACACCATCTGGTTCTAAGTTTCCCTGGAAATTTTTCTAACCTTGAATTGAAGACTAATACCTCTTCTCCTTCTTGAAACTCTTTATCCATAATTTTAGAATCGTGCCAACGTTTAGTCCTTTCTTTATATGCTCGTAAGTGCTCATAAGCCTTAGTTCGAAATTTATCAAGTTGATTTAATTGAAGGAATCTATGTTTCCATGTAGCATCTAAGTCAGGATTTACATTTTTAGGGCCTAATATGCCTTGTGTTTAAGTTTGATTGGCAAGTAACATGCCTTTCCGTAAACAATCCTGAATGGTGTACTACCGATAGGTGTTTTATAAGCTGTCTTGAATGCCTATAGTGTATCATCCAGTTTATCTGCCCATTCTTTTCTGTTTCTGTTAGCCGTTCTTTCTAGGATTTGCTTAATGGCTCTATTAGTATTCTCCGTTTGTCCACTAGTTTGGGGATGATATGGAGTAGCAAGTCTATGTGTTACTCTATATTTCTTAAGTGTTTTTTTGAGGAGGCAATTGCAAAAATGTGTTCCATGATCGCTAATTAGAGCCTTCAAAACTCCAAATCTAGAAAATAATTTTTTTAGGAATTTCACTACGACACGTGCATCATTAGTAGGTAAGGCTTCGGCTTCGACCCATTTTGAAACGTAATCGACAACTACAAGAATATATTTGTTTTTTCTTGAGGAGGGAAAAGGTCCCACGAAATCAATCCCCCAAATGTCAAAGACCTCACTGACAAGAATGTTGGTTAAGGGCATTTGGTTCCGTGAGGAAATATTTCCTGCCCGTTGACAAACATCACACCTTTGAACATATTTTTCCGCATCTTTAAAAATGGTTGGCCAATTAAATCCAAATTTGAAGATCTTTCATGCGGTAATATCTGCCCCGTAATGATCTCCCGTAGGTCCTTTGTGGCAATGTTCCAGGATTTCGTGTAATTCTCTGCCAAAAACACACCTTTTTATAATTCCATCAGGACATGATTTGAAGAGGTATGGGTTGTCCCATATGTATTTCCGTACATCGTTCAAGAATTTTTTTCTTAAATAATAAGTTAGATGCTGAGGAACGATCTTAGAGACGAGGAAATTCACATAGTCCGCGTACCATGGGTCTGTTTTAGTATTCTTAAGTTTAATAACCATGAGGTGTTCATCAGAAAAATTATCTTGTATGGTATCTTTGTTTAATTCCTCTAAACTTGGATTTTCAAGTCTAGAGAGATGGTCAGCAGCTAGGTTTTCAGTCCCATTTTATCTTTAATTTCGATAGTGAATTCCTGAAGAAGTAAGACCCACCTTATTAGTCTAGGTTTAGTATCCTGTTTGCTGAAGAGATATTTGAGGGCTAAATGATCAGTGTAAACCACCGTTTTAGACATTATTAAATATGACCTAAACTTGTCGAATGCGTATACTACTACTAATAGTTCCTTTTCAATAGTAGTATAATGTTCTTGAGCATTGTTCATTGTTTTACTTGCATAATAAATTGGGCGGAATTTTTTCTCAATCCGTTGTCCTAGAACAACTCCAACGGCATAGTCGCTGGCGTCACACATTAACTCAAAATCTAAATCCTAATTAGGGGCAATGATCACCAGAGCGGTGATAAGTTTATCCCGAAGTATGTCAAATGATTTTATGCATTCGTCTAAGAAGTCAAATTTAGCGTCTTTCATCAACAACTGAGTCATAGGTTGGTCTATTTTAGAAAAATCCTTAATGAATCTTCTATAGAACCCGACATGTCCTAAAAAGCTTCGTATACCTTTGACGTTGGTTGGGTAAGGTAAACTAGCGATCACATCAACTTTAGCTTTATCAACTTCTATTCCTGCTTTTGATATTTTATGCCCTAAAACAATTCCTTCTTTGACCATAAAATGGCATTTTTCCCAATTGAGAACTAGGTTCCGAAAGAATTTCCAAACATGGAAAAGTCATCCATGAATAATTCCGTAAAATATTTACACATGTCAAGGAAGATTGTTGTCCGCTGAAATGTGGCAGGAGCGTTACATAACCCTAAAGGCATTCATCTGTAGGCAAACGTGCCATAGGGACAAGTAAATGTGGTCTTTTCCTGGTCTTCTGGTGCTAAAGGAATTTGGAAATATCCTGAGAATCCATCTAGAAAGCAATAGTATTCATTTCCTGATAGTCGTTCTAACATTCGATCAATGAAAGGCAAGGGGAAATGGTCTTTCTTGTTGCAACGTTAAGTTTTCTGTAATCAATACATACCCTACATCCTGTGACTGTTCGTGTTGGAATAAGTTCATTATCTTTGTTGGCAATCACAATGGTTCCTCCCTTCTTAGGAACCACATGAATTGGGCTTACCCAAGGACTATCTGAAATGGCATAGATTAGTCCTGCGTCAAGAAGCTTTAAAATTTCGGTTTTTACTACATCTTGGACTTTAGGATTTAATCTACGTTGAGGTTGTACGGTGGGTTTGGAATTTTCTTCCATCAAAGTTTTATGAGTACAGAAAGAGAGACTGATTCCTTTTATATTAGATATTTTCCATGCCAGGGCTTTTATATGATTGGTAAGGACTGATATGTGTTTATTCACATATTATTTTTCTTTACTAAAACGAGCTTAAAAGACCAAATATACATGAAATTACATTGTATATGTGTGTTTTGTCAAACGTATTGTGCAGGTAACGGATATTTAAAAAGGGGCAAAAACAAAGCAAAATTGGACAAAACCCGAGCACGAGATTGGAAGGGCGTGAGAAAACGAAGCCAAACCTATTTTATTGGGCCAGGTCAACCCATTATCACTTGAAGTATATTAACCCTCAGCCCATTATCATATGAATGATTAAAAAGGGGCAAAAACAAAGCAAAATTGGACAAAACCCGAGCACGAGATTGGAAGGGCGTGAGAAAACGAAGCCAAACATTAACCCTCAGCCCATTATCATATGAATGATTAAAACTTAAGCCTAATTCATTAGTCCAAAATCCATTTAACCTTTTACCCATTCCTGGCCCAAATCAAACCCAAGTCAAAGCCCAAGTCATTTTCGGGTCAAAATCCAAGTGATAAAAAACGGTGGTCAATATTTACTATGCATCTACCCCTTTCCCTCCCATTTCACTCTCACCCTGCAACCAAATAACCCGGGGGAAATTCACCACTCTCCACACTCGTTCAATCTCTTCTAGAAGGATTACCTGACACGTCTGACACAACTAAAGACACG